>JAAAQI020155275.1:0-10305 GCA_011800005.2 Stichodactyla mertensii | reverse complement strand
ATAGTTATACAATGCTTTCTCGTGGCACACCATGGAATATCCCACTTGTCACTTGTATTTTCTTTGTATACACACTCACCTTAAGGCTCGTTTGTACACACATATATATAGAAAATACAAGTGACGCGTGGGATATTCCATGGTATGACACTCTAAAGCATTGTAACCAGTATTAATATTCCTGTTTCGCATTCCATAATTACCGCTGTAATCCTTGCACATGGATTCGTTTGTACAGGTTTAACCTCGTTTAAGAGCATATAGTTCTTAAATACCAACGGCAATGCGAAGAATGTACAACTTAAACAATACAAACACTTTTAAATTCCACGAACTTTCACTAGTATCTCTAAATATCTTACTTATGAATGAGGCTAACCCTGTACAAATTAACAGCAACGAAGCACTATTATTTTCCTACCTCAGGTTCTTCCTCCTCCTTCTCCTCTTCGGACATTTCTTTGTCCTCATTTTCGCTTTCCTGATCAGCTTCAAACACGCCGAACGGAATAGTATTCGCATCTCCGACAGAAATCCGAACACACTCGGGATACCGGAATTTCACCTCGCTGTCTGCTGTCGGTGGCTTTTCGCTCTCCCCTGTTGGTCAATATACTCGAAATTAGCTTTAGGGATCCCTGTGGGAAAATTGAACACAGGAAGCCCATACCACGTGCTAATGCCAAGATCTAAAAAAGCCCACGTCAAAGACGAGAAAAGGAAGAAATTTCAGGAATTCTTTCATAGTAAAATAAATCAGAATTAGATTTGTTGATGAGTGGAAGTCAAAAATTAACTCCGAAGTAAAATCGAAATAACGATGTCCAAAAACTCGCGCCGTTCAGTTTTAAAGAAACGATACCATAACGAACCAAATCTTGATACACAAAAAGGAAATTAAAATATAAGCCTGCTATCAGAACCTATCTTAACCAAATTCTAAAGATAAGAACGCATATATTCTAATAAATACAAGGAAAGAGTATGCAATAGCCCTTGGAACACGTGTGGTTTGTGACGCGTTACGCGACCGAGAGATAGCGTTACCTTAAAAAAAAAAACACTCTACAAACCTTGAAAAAGTTAGAACAGAAATAAACTAGAAAATGAAATACTCGACAAAAATATGATAGTTTTCGAAAAGCGACAAGATCGAACTAACCCTTACACATACATTTTTGCTCAAATCACGAAGCATGTTTCGTGAATGTCATGCGCACTAGTGACTCAAAGCAACAAACCGTGCATCCCACACGTGACAGAGAGTCACCGTAGTAGGTATCACGTTCGGAGGGATGCAGTCGTTACTCTGGTTTCCCTTCAGATCGTATAAATCTTTCGCCTTTTACTAAAGATTTCCGTGGAGGGGAACAACTCAATGAGTCTATAGACTAATTTTTTGTCGCCCTGCCTTGTGGCGGGGCCTCTTAAACAAGAAATAAATGAGGAGAATCCTGGACGACTAAGCTTTGGATTAAAGTTCTAGAAGCGGCATGCAGCTTATAATCCGTTCAGAAATGAACATAAATACATGATTTTAGAAGAAGCGTGCGTTTATTCGTGAAATTTTTGTTCAAAAGTTTGACTCACCTTGATCTTTCTTGGCGTCTTCTTTCTGTTCGTACGGGGGAAGTCTGTTAAACACAAAATCCGTGGCCACTTTGTCTGCCGTAGAGTGAGCATCCACGTGGTTTGCTAAACGAGTAAGCAAGTGTTTCATCTGGTTATTGAAGTCTTCTTGCTTGTTCTTAGATTTACTGTCATCTTTCTTTAAGAAATAAGATAGAAATAGTGTTGTTTTCATCTGCCTATCTAATTGCTCGTAAATGTAAAACGTTTTGTAATGATATTTAAAAAAGAGAGAAAACCAGCTTCAGAAAAAAATCGTAAATTTTTTCAATGTGGGTATTACTATATCTAGAATAATTGTTCAAAAATAACTTTATAACAGAGGCTTTGTCTAGATTCCTAAGAAAAGATTCAAGGACTTTTTGTTTGTTTGTTTTTTAGGAGTATCAAAAGTACCAAACTCAAGAAACGATTTATGCATTCGAAGTTAAGAAACATCTGTCATTTTTGCCAGTAAAATATTGGGGAAATTTGTGCCAACAAGTGTTTTCTTGACAATTTGAAACTATTTTAATTATTAAGAAGTTTCAGGGACTTTTTGCCATTTTTTTCATTTTCAAGGACTCTTCACAAGTACTTGAAAATCAATTCTAAATTCCAGGACATTTCAATTAGGAGTTTAAGGACTCTTGCACGAATGCTGAACATTCTTTTATCAAAAGCTGTTATTATGATTGAGCATGCAATAAGATATTCTTTAGTTAATAAAAATCACACAAGTTAGGTTATAAACTTTCACAAGCACAGTCTCACTTGTATCTTAACTCAACATCCATAACCTCTGCCCTAAGTTCATTACCATACGTTCTTTATGTAAGTTGATGACAGTACATACCATTCCTAGACCCATATAACTCGTATAGTTTAATGGAAGGCCACGTCTGAACTCTACATCAGCTTCAAGTGCCTTGTCAATGGCATCAGTTAGAACACTGGTCAGAAGGTTGCCCCATGAACTGTGGTCAAGTTAATAAAGAAATGTAAATATGTAAATAAACAATTAAACAGTGACTGAAAAACCCCACAATTCCTATTCGGTGCAAGCAAATACTGTACCAGTATGGATTGTTTTTGCTTAATTGATCAGTTCAATAGTCAAACACAAAGCATTCCATTGAAGGTGCAAGGTACAAATTTGAATAACCCTTTGAAACAACCTTACAGCCTCGACTGAATCCTTTGTGTTTGACCAGTAAACAAATGTATGCAATTAAGTGGTCAATAGACATTATTTAAATTGCCATGGGGGGGCTGGCAAGATCCTTCCAAACAAAACAAAAACAGCATGACCCCCTATGATGAAATTTGATGCCTCTCTCATTCTTGCCACCCCCTGGTATAAATAATGGATAGCCCCAATAAAAAGTACATGTATGCAAATTACAGGGTAAACTTGACACAGGCTAAGCAATTTAATGTCATATATTGATAAATCTCTTTTACTTGCATTTTCGGCAGAGTAATTATCAAAATATATTTGCATATAGTCTTTACAGTTCTCTTACTTTTGCTGGTAGGTGCTGAGAGTGATGTGGGTTGAATGTCCACTTCCTTTTGGTGTGACAGCTTGGTGTATTGTACCTCTGGGAAAGTACAACAGATCTCCCTCCTGCAAAAAAAACAAGAATTTCCCTAATTATTAGAAAACTTTTATCAGGGGGGTACTCCCTGTGTCCAAGTGGTAGGGGTGATCAGCAGTTGGTTTTGAAAACAACTCCTAAGTCTGCATTCTGGCGATCCTTTGTGTCAGCACTATGTGGGCCCAGCCCACGACAGCAGTAATGATGATGATGAAGTCTGCATTCATTATGTATGTCAGGGGGGTGGTAGAAAATTTTTATATACCAGGAAAATTTGAAGATCCCCTCTTGTAATATGAAAAAATCATGTATCCCCCCAGGGTAGACTTTAATAAAATTCTGCATCCCTCCCTCAATGTCCAAAAAAATTGAAATCCCCCCATTAACTGATAAGAAAATTTTCAGATCCCTCCTGAATTTCCCCTGTCCCCCCCCAGCTGTACATAATGAATGCAGCCTGAAAGGTACACACAAGTTAAAAAAGCTTTTGAAGCCACGTTGACTTCAACCCTAAAAGGACTGCTGATCATCCCTACCACTTGGACAAAGGGAGTACCACAGGACTTTTATTATCTAGAGATTCACCAAAGGTAGATAATATTTTATTTTACAAAAAAACTTGAGGACCTTAACAGGTATATTATTACCCAGATATGGTGCTTTTGAGAGGCAATTCAAAGAATGAGCCAGGGAAACCTTTAGCTTTACACAAGAATTATCAAAAATACCTGTAATTCAATTTCATGGGTTGGTTCCCCTATTTCTTCCTGCTTCAGGTCCATGCTATAGTCTTGTGACAATTCTAACATGGGTTTGTATAACTTCCATTTCTTTTTGCCTTCAAGTTGGAGAATAAAAGCCTACAAAAATGCAAACGTACTACCAATTAATGATGTGTAAATATTTCTGGGGGGAGGGGAAGTGATGCATTGGTAGCAAAATATTGCTGTATACTGCTATTGGGTCTTTCTTGGTGTTGCAAGCTGTTTTGTATTCTGGGTTAGGGTTATTATTTTGCAGGGTATTGTTTAGCTGGAAATTGTCCTTGGTTCTTGTTTTGTCTTCATGCCTCAGGTGCCCCGCAACACCAACAGCCCTGCAATTTCATCTTAAGCCTTGCATCTGAAGGTGTAGGATCCAACTGACCCAGGTGCTTTGAACAAATTCTCATGGTATCAAAAACAAAAGAGTTAGCTTACACTAGCAACTCTTGATTGCTCAATTCAACCCTATTGCCACAAGGGGTGTTCTCCAGGTTCTCTGGTTTTCCTCCCAACATAAAAATCAACATGTGAGCTGAGAGTTTTATGCTTAAAACAGTAATATAGTGGTAGTGTGTATGAGTGATAGTGCCCCCAATTAGTGCAAAGGCGTTTGAACAACTTGAAATGCATGCACTAACCACTGAAATATTCATTAGTGCGTGCAAACATAGTTTCCACACACTGAAGAAGGTCATCATTGTAACCAAAAAATCTGTAATTTATGTTAATAAAATCAAGCCAGCGACAACGAAATCTGATTAACTAGGCACTTATTTAAATTCAACACACTTTGATTACATTGGCAATTTCAAAAGCTCAGGTAGGTAAATCTAAATTTGAATGTGGACAAACAATTTAATATAATTGTATTGTATAATGTTATGCAGACCATAGGTGGCCCAGTTCAATACGTTTGTCCTCTCTTTCTGAATATGCCTGGATATGAATTCTTTATTTGAGCAGAACTTTAATTTTTTGTTTGATGTCAAAAATCTTACCTCAACATCATCATAATGGGGTGCAAGTCCCTGTGAATCAGGGGGGGTGATGTAGACATTTGCACCCACTAGACATCCAAATACACTCTCCAGGTGGCCATTCAATCTCCACAAGATGTCCTGGTGTGCATGAAATCAGATGGTCAAGAACTTGGACAATTCCATCTAAAACTCTTGTCCTTTCCTTCTGTTCCTCAATTGTCCAAGCAGGGGAACTCCCACATAAATAAGGGGATGGTGCATCCTCGGGAACCCAGGGGTAAAATTCTGTCACTTGTTTCTCACTCCCAGAAAAAATACCCCTGGCAAAGAAGTCTATTAGAGCCAAAATTAATCTCTTTTCTGAGTGGTCAACTCCAGTGAATTAACCAATCAATATCAAGTATGATTAGACAAACAAAATGGGGGTGGCCAATCAATTTCCACTTCCAGAACAAGTTCTAACAGACTTTGTTCCCAGGGGTATTTCCTCTGGGAGTGAGAAACAAGTAACGTTACCCTGGGTTCCCATGGATGGGGACAGGAGTGCTTGTTGGAAATTCTGAACCAGAGTCTCGTTGTGGTGGGTGTGGGATTGAATGATGTTTTACCCCTAAGCGGTTACATATCTAGTTTTCAAGATTTTCTCAATTACCCAACACCCTTCCCTCCACTTCCTGGGCTTAACATTGATACACAAATTATTTTCTCACCCCTCTGACAACAGCCGTTCCATGCAACTGGGCACTTAAAGAGATTTATTTATTTATTTAACCTAAAAATAATAAATACCTTAAAACGCTGAGGCTGGTGAAACTGGATGGTGGCTTTGCGTTCCTTCACTTCTTTAGACACCTGAGAAGCAGTTACTTTGGCGTCGATCTCTCCATTCAAGTTTTCCTTCTCTCCACCTTCATACCGACATAGATTCAAATCCTGAGCGAACAAAAGCTCTTCCTTCTTCAAAAGCCTCTCCAAGTCAGCCTTAGAGAACAACGACCCATAGTACTCAGGGTCTTTGCGCTGAATTAAAAGCGGTTTCTTTTCCCAGTACTCTGAAAAGAAGTCTTCGGTTGTTGTTGGAGAAAGAAGTGAAGAAAAAAGCTTCTCTGGTGAACTGAAGTCCAGTTTAGTGCTTTCTTGTTCGTCTTCTGTCACCGCTGCAGTTTTCTTACTTTTCTTGGTTTTGCGTTCTTCAGCTGTGTTTGAGCTGGAAGAGCGTTCCTTGCGTTTCATCTTGTGAGAATGCCAGCAATAAATAGGTCGAATTGTGGAGATTTTATTTACAAAATGTGGGAAGGAATGAAATCTGGAATCTTCTCTCTTCGTCCAAAACAGCCAACTGGGTCACATGGCGCAGTGGAAGGTCTTTTTGGCGCGCTAATCATATGTAATGGCTCGCTTCTGATTGGTTTATATCAGATCCAAGGGTAATATTTACTTCCGCTTCCGGTTGCCTCACAGGAAACCCAGTCGATTTATAAACATAATTGTACAAATGAAATCAATAAAAATTTAACAAGATTCAAAATTTAACAAGAGATACGAAATGTCTATACTATTATTTGAAGTGTTAAAATTTTAATCATAATTTTAGAAAATTTAAAAAAGTCAAAAATAAATAAATAATAAATGTTTATTGCTGTCAGTAAAACTATGGATCAATAGCCTTTATTCGCTTGGGTGTATTTGTTTTCCCAATACAGGTCACGTGTCATTCCTTTGGGGCTTTTTCCTTTGTTTAATGGTAATGCTTGAGAAGATACATTAATATGGATAAACCTCAAACAAAGAGTCTTATTCTCAAGAGGTCTGTATTGGGAAAACATTACACCCAAGCAAATGAGATCTATTGACCCCCTCTGCTTGGGTGTTATGTTTTTTCCATTTCAGACCATGTGTCATTCCTTTGGGTTTTAGATCTTTTTTCTTCAAAATGCTTGGGAAGATATATGAATATGCATGAGCCTCAAACAAAGAATCATATTCTAGGGAATGACGTGGTCTGAAATGGGAAAAAATTAACCCCAAGACGAGGAGGTCTATTCTCTAATGGACTCCTTTAGTTTGTGTGTAATGGTTTCCCATTTCAGACCATGTCATGCTCTTGGGAATAAGATTCTTTTTTTAAGGTTCATACATATACATGTTAATGTATCTTCTCATAAGCATTTCTGAGAAACAAAGAAATAAAACCAAACGGAATGATGTGATCTGAAATGGGAAACGTTATGCCCAAACAAAAGAGGGCCCCCAGAAAGTTGTATAAAGAAAATGTGGAAGTACCACTTTCTGAGACCATTCAAGACCTCACTCTGTGCAGGTCCACTTTTCAGACCACCCATCAAGCTATGGATGGGAGGGGGGGAGTGGGTGTGGCTTAGGACAGAAATTTTTAAGATTGCAAGATTATATCAACTGCTCTATTTTATTTTCTGATTCATATGTATACAAATATATCTCATGTATTACTCTCTTTTTTATCACAGCCAAGAATATCTTCTCATATAATTATTCTAATATCATTTATTGTAATTTATCAGCAAATCATCACCACAAAAACTTTAAACAAAGAATAACTAAATTTGAATTAAACAAAACATATAAAACTTATATGAAACTTGTGGTGCTGAGGTTTCCTGGTTAGTTTTCCTCACTGTATGGACCACAATAGACTGCATGCCATATATTTATGAAACAATTACTAACTATTTAGAGTGCAATAGTATTTAGTTATTGACTAGCTACGAATTCACTCATACATGAACCATAAAAAGTAACACAAAGATCACTATAGGTGTTGCTTTTGTTCTCACTGTTCTGCCTGAATGATATCTGCTATTTGTTACAAAAATAAAGGCAATTAAATAGTACTTTTTTTGATTTGTTTCACGGATTTAGAGGGTGCATTGTACATCCCACAAACAAAAAGAAAGAACCAGTAAAGAAGTTAAACTATTTCCCAAATACCTGCCATTTTGAGTAGGTAAGGCCCGGTTCAGACATCAAACTTTCACCGCGTCGAATCTAATTGCCCGTTAAGGACAATGGCTATGAAAATGCTACTATATAAGACATCAACTCTATTACTTAGCACCAGGTGACAGCATGGGTTACGTTTGGTATACATAATTCTACTAGTTTCAAAAAAAAACCAGCACTCAACCTCAAAGGCAATTAGATTCAATGTGATAAAAGTTCAACGTCTGAACTAAGCCTAATAGGGCTAAAATGTGCTCACACATTCTAGCAATTTTGGAAGTACTTCACAGTGCCAACCAAGATAGACATGCAGTAAAATACAGTATTAATAACACAACAAAATGCAACTTGATGATAATTACTTTTTTAAATAAAAGTATGACGAATTCTAAGTGGGTTCATAAAATATTTAGAATTTATCATTCATTTTTCAAGGTGTTTAGCCATTTTCCTAAGCCTAACACATCATCTATTCCAACAGCCAAACCTGACACATTCTACTTTGGAAAATTCATTGATAGACCTTATTCGCTTGGGCATATTTGTTCTCCCAATACAGGTCATGTGTCATTCCTTTGGGACTTTTTCCTTTGTTTAATGGTAACGCTTGAGAAGATACATTGATATGGATAAACCTCAAACAAAGAATCATATTCCCAAGAGGTCTGAATTGGGAAAACATTATGCCCAAGCGAATAAGGTCTACTTCCCATTTTTTGAAGAAGTGCAGAATGAAAATTCAGAAATTTTCTTGTCCAAACCATTACAGTGCAAATCAAAAACCACAGGCACCTAGAAAGATTTCAGGAATGTTTCTACTGTTTTTAGCCAACCAGAAATTGCTCTTCAACCACAAACCTAACAACTATGTTTCTAATTCATTGAGAAACATTCCTGGAATATTTTTAGTGCCCATGGTTTTTGATTCACGCTGTCTGGAATGTTAAGCATTATGTTCTAACCAATCACATGCAAGAATTAATTAGAAATTAATTCATTCTCGCATGTGATTGGTCAGAACACGATACTTAACATTCCAGACATATTTTAGGTGTTCACAGTTTTCTTTATATAATAGTTTGACTGTAAATAATCACAGTTTATAATAAAACTTCCATTACTAGAAGTATAAGGCAAAGGTAGAGAATTATGAGACTGTAAATTAAAAGAAAATATACAAATTGTGTGATCAAAGACTTCCTGTTTGATAACTAGATGATGGAGTGTGATAGTTTGTCCCATTTTCCTGCAAAAAATGAAAAATAAAATGATTAAGGTTTTTAGGGGTGAATAGACCTTTTTCAAATTCGCAAAATACCGCTGTACATTTAGATTAAAGACTCGTTTTTGCAGGGTTAGCCTCATTTCAGTGTCAAAATATTCATAAATACCAATGATAAAACAAAGGATAAACAGCTACAACAATACAAACACTTTAAAATTTCACAGACTTTCTCTGAAACACATGAATATTCTACACAAAAATGAGGCTAACCCTGCATAACAGAGAATTCGAAACTGGAGTATTGAGGATTTTTCCCTAGGAAAGGTAGAACCTGTGGTGTTTGCAAGTGGAAGAAGCACAATAGCAGTCCATACAGGCAAAAACTATAAAATACACTCATGGATTTCAAAAAAGTTTAAATGGTTTTTAGATTTTTCCCCCCATTCTTATAGCATAACATGAATGTTATTTTGGATTCAATTCCCATTGTTGGTATGAGAAACACAGATGGGAATTTAAAAAACACTTGATGTGTATGGCAAAACACATCAGTGGATCTTGAATGAAAAAAAAACATTCTTTTGTTTTGAGAAACCCATTTTTGTGTTTGTGGAAAGCTATTCATGTTTTTATTTATCCTTGTAAATGAAATTTATGTGCAAGATTTCCCTTTCATGTTTTTAAGCAACACGTGTATATGTTTTTATCATTAGCCATTCAATGAATTTGTTTTTCCCAGTACTCTACATCTCCCTGCATGTTTATATCACAGTACAAAGACATGTGCGCATTTTATATTGATTAAATATTACACAGTCACTTATTGGATTCTTCCAAGCCCATCATGGCAGGATACTGTAGTCGAGACTTAAATATCTGCCATAAGAGGCGAGAATGAATCCTATAGGTGTTTTATAATATCAAACAAATAATCTTTTCAATAAAAAGACCAACATTTAGTGCCATAAGGTTGCAGTCCAATAGGTTGCTGCCCAATATCGCAAAGTAATGGATCATCATGTGACTAAAATATGGAGATGTGATTGGAGGATTATTTGTGAGGTATAATAGATAGACCCATTGCATAATGACGTTTCATACCTCTAATACCACAATCCCTTTCAGTAGTTTCTTTTGTTTTCTTAATT
>JAAAQI020155253.1:0-10309 GCA_011800005.2 Stichodactyla mertensii | reverse complement strand
ATGGATGGATGGATGGATGGATGGATGGATGGATGGATGGATGGATGGATGGATGGATGGATGGGTGGGTGGGTGAGTCATTTGGTCGGTGAATGAATGAAAGAATAAGCTTATATCATTACCTGACATTTGCCTTTCACACAGACATCAAGTTTTGCAGGGTTTTCATAGCAACGAATGCCATCTTCAACAGGAATCTGGATGATGTTTCCTGAGGTGTTTGATATGCAATATGTATGGCACGGGTCCGTTGGAATCACTGAAAAACAGAAGCATAGTCCGAATCAAAAATAAAAGTAAAACTAATTCTCCATATTCACGATAGCCGCCATGTTTGTTGTTTGTTGTGATGCTAATAAGTCACGTGGTTTCCGAGGGAGCAAACAACTTAAAATCGGTGATCGATTTCGACCGCCTGCATAACATACTTTCGCTTGGATAATATTTGTCAAAAACTAAATTTGATCTTTGACATTTGCCACGGTTTTTGTAAAAATAGTTGTTCTTCCAATGTTTGCCCCTGAAACCCTGCCCCTGTGGTGTGGTGTGGTGTGGTGTGGTGTGGTGTGGTGTGATGTGGTGTGGTGTGGTGTGATGTGGTGTGATGTGGTGTGGTGTGGTGTGGTGTGGTGTGGTGTGGTGTGGTGTGTTGCGGGTGGTGTGAGGTGTGGTGTGGTGTGCTGGGGTATGGGTGGTGTAGTGGATATTCATGATGATATAAAATGACATACTGTTTTCTTCTATAGGAGGCATGATTCCTAGATTACAAGCACCATCTGTGAACTTGATGTCATCTATCGCAATATCAGCCCGATAGCCATCACCTCGAGTTCCTTGTAATACAATCTATGCAAAATCAACGTAATGGTTTACTTTTCTGGTTTACCCAAGAAATTTTGTTACGTGGCATAAGATAAGGAAAAATATGCGCAATAATCTTTCCTCGAATTTGTTTGAATGACCACGAAACAATGGTCTCAAGTCGAGGTTGGAGTAGACAAATCTATACATTTACTGCATTTTCTCAACTCCAACTTGCATTTGAAACTACTGTTTTGGGTGCAAGTGAACTAGGGGAACTTAAATAAAAAATGCTTTAATGTTTCGTTTGGCATTACCCTGTAAGGCATGACACTTAGTATCGTGACAAGTTTATGGAGCCATTTATTGCCTTTATCGCCTGTCTGTCCCCAGATGACCTTCTCTTTCTTGGTGGTGTTTAGAAGAAGTTCCAGAGAACCGAAATGATCATCATCTCCGTGTGAATGATACCAGAATGACAGGCAAGATACGTGCTGAGCAATAAGTTTACTGATCAGACGTGCTTTCCAGCCAACATCAGTAGGACGAGAGGTCTCAATAAACAAATAAGTACCTGAAGAAATAAAATCAAATACTTTAAGGAGCGCTCTGAATTTAGCGAATGAAAGCCATACTAAAGCGTGCCCTATCTGATTTATCTTATCTTATCTTATCTTCTATCAGCAAATAGAGGTTTTGCACGATCACGTGACGGCAGCCATGTTGTATGGCAGATAAAAACTCGTTTTACAGGAGTAGGAGTTCAACCCCTTAGGGGAAAGAGATTCTGCCTTCACGTGATCGTGCAAATCCTGTATTACCCTGTCAGATTTTAAATCCAGATTAGCAAGCAAAAGTGGGCTTGAGTTTGGCAAAAAATTCAATCCAGCCTGTCTAAAGGTCCGTATACACCGTCCTTCCCGACTGAGTGACTCCATCTTTCACAAAGCGGGTATTTCTACCGGTAGGATGACCCTCCAAGGCAACAAGTATCCCTCGGTGAACATGTACCTATGTGGAAATGCATGAGGGAATGGCTGGTGGCTCAGGGAAGCTCAGAGAGGAGGCCATCCCTGGTTTCCGGGATAAATCTTCCCATGCTCGTTTTTTAAATATCACTCAGCTAAGTCGAGCATGATAATCTTATCATTTTGTGGGTTAAATTGAATTATAATAGGATGTCATGACAGACTCAACCTTTTCCTTTAGGTCCCTTTGTGTGGTCATGAAGAGGCCCTGTTTTGGATGAAGGAGTTTTGCCTTGAATCGCTGTCCAGTCAAAGTCATCCCCTTTATCCTGCTGCCAGCCACATAAACCATCCTCAAAATCACAGTCTAACGAAACTAAACAAATACTTCGCAAAATTAGATCTGAATTCGTCAGTGACTAAACACTTTCTGGCTATTCTCCTTTCTCACGAGGCGGCAATGTTGACTGAAACAATAGGTTTTTGCCCCGCAAGCCTCGCAGTCAAGCACTTCAGAACGAGTTTAGCCGGGCATAAACAAAGGTTTTCATTCTCATGGGAATAAACATGGCTGCAGCGTGAGAAAATGTCAATCATCAGTAACCCTTGAAGATCTTTGCTAACACATGCGTAGCCAGAATTTCAGGCGTAACCGCTCCAGTTTTGCCGATCTCATTCCCCTTGGGCCCTCACTGCCCTAATAAATGACAGCCTCCTTACCTTTGTATATATCATAGTAGGACCATTCGTTTTTTGTTCCTCTTTTTTCACACTGTTTACTTCTTGTTCGCTTGAACGAAGGTGGAGCCCCGAGGCAAGGCTAAGAAAGAAAAAAAATTAAAAACCCCACTTTAAAACATCTTTAAGAATAATGAAAAGTAAGGTTAGACCAGTACTGATGAAAGCTACCAGGAGATGTTCCATAACATATAGAGCTTTTAAGTTATGACGTATTTCTGGGTCCACTGTCTCAGAAAATCTACAGTGAAATAAAGCCAAAACGTTTATCCACTTTGGAATTTATCCACCATCTCTTAAGAACCCTTTACAACGATTCCGGCCTCCTATGAAGAAAAACTAGCTACTCTTCACACAGAACTGCTTTTTATTTTGGACCCGGAAGCCGCTTTTTGGAAGGGTGACGTCATAGTTTAAAGCTCTATTGGCCGTTCTCAATATTTATGGTAATTGTTAGTTTGTGCGTGCGATCAAGGCTCCAATCCTTGTCAAGCGAATACTCTGAAGACTTCTTTTTTATTTGGTATCTTTCCTCTTCTATAAAATCCCCAAAGGGTAAGTTCCATGAGGTTTGCTCCACACACACACACTACCACTACATTCAATATTTACAGCGCACAACACTCAACTCGCACGTTGAGTTTTACGGAGGGAGGAAAACTGGAAAACCCGGAGAGAAAACCTCATGGCAAGGGAGAGAAAAACACATGAAACAAACTCTACTAACATGTGACATCCGTAGGGCTCGAACCAGCGACCCCACCTGTTGTACTCACAGCGGTGAAAGGCAACGCAATACAACAGCGTAGGCCACCCATACCGCTAAACCTATGCCTACTAAGCCTCAATTCTATGCTTAAAGAAAAATGACCATAAATATTGAGAAACACCTATTTACTTGACGTGTTTAACTGCACACCTTAACTTGACAGAATTCAATCCCGAGAGCAGAACCTTTACACTGCAATCCATTGTACTCTGGGCTGATGAAAAATATACAGAATACTCACAGTTTGAAACACGATTCCTTTGGAGGTGTATACATTTTATGGTTTTGCGAAATGTACAAGATCTCATATTTGTGTTTTTTGAGTGGCTGTGCCGGAAATAATCACGGCCCTTCCCTCGATGGACACCAAACAATGCGCGCTCATCCAAAACACTCGCAAAATGTTTGATATCTCTCCACTTTTGAGGTACATAAAAAATCAGTGATAAGTCTTTAATAACGTATAGAGGTTTTGCCACGTGACCACGTGACGGCAGCCATGTTGGATGAGAATGACTTAGGAAGGAGGTGTAGACAGGCGCTATTTTGCCAAATTCATAAGCCCACTTTTCCTTGCTAGTCTGAATTAAAATCCGACAGGGTAATAGAGGATTTGCATGACCACGTGACGGCAGCCATGTTGCATGTAAAACGATTTTGTTTCTGCCATCCAACATGGCTGCCGTCACGACATCGTGCAAAAACCTCTATTCAAAGCTTGCTGTTCTCAGTTGTTTGGGAGCAATACCATACCGTGGATTAGTGCATGTTCTAGCTCGTATCTTGATCCCCTGACCACAGGACATAGAGCACCTTCCATAAGCACTCCATGAAGACCAGCCACCATTAACAGGTTTGGGTGTTGGCTTCGGGGTAGGAATCTCAAATGTACCGTCAGTCGTCATGGGAACGCATTTTCCATGTCTGCACCACTACAAGTGAAATAGTGAAAATTGAATTGATCCATATCGTTAATTAGGGACTGTTCATTAATTATCCCTTGGGGGGGGGGGAGGAGGGCTGGAGGAAAAGTAGGGGGGGCTTCGTAAAATTTCCTCACAAAAAAGGAAAAAAGCAAATGTTGAGCGGTTACCTTTCGAGGACCACAATTAGTTCCATCGAGAGGTGGGGTATTTCGTGTCCTGCAGTAATGACCATAGGACCTGTCATCGCACCATAACTTCAGACATGGATTAGGCAAATACTGTAGAAATAAAAGACAAGAACTACTAAACGATCGAGAGAAGTCAAGTTAAGCTCAAACAAGAAATGATAAGACATTAAGACTTTAAAACAATATTTTTCACAATGCTGATGCTGACTCGGCATAATTTCATGTGACTCTTCCTCTTCCTTTTGTCTATTTTAAGATGACATTCCCCCTGCTAATTGATGACTGGTTCCTGACGTTTGATAGCGTGTTGTAACTTACCCCTATACATGAAAAGTATCCTTTACCAAAATCCATCTTACACTGTTCGTCCAAGTCGTAGATCTGTCCAGGTAGTTTATTCATGAGTGATCGGTTCGATGCTAAAGGTTTGTCATCAAGGCACCACATATAACTAAAATCAAACCAGCCAAAAAACTATCAGCATATACTGAAATATAATGGAGGAGCTTGGCCACAGGGAGCTCGCTTTAGGTAAATGCAATAGAGCTTTTAAGTGTGACGTCACTCGTATGAGAAAACGACTTGCATTCCTGTGAAGGTTTTTCTGTCTGTCTTTCATGGAAGGAATTTGCATTGAATTTTTATTGTTGCTGGTAGAAGATCGATTTTATAGAACATTTCTGGCTTTATTTTAGATGATTTTTTCTGAGAAAATGGACCCGGAAATACGGTATAACTCTATCATTAAATCCCAACAAGTAATGCATGTTTTATCTTTTTTTTCCGTATATTGAGTCTCAGATGATTTTTCTGTCTACTAGTGTTAGTTAACATACTATCTCGACCTCAACTGCATAGTATAGAAAATGAGTAAAATAAGACTATAATACGATTTGCTTTTTTTTTTTTTTCGTTCTCTTTATTGTTTTTATCTAAAGTGGCTTCCCTGTGGGCTTGACACGATCATGTGACAGACGCCATGTTGGTGGCAGAGGCACATAATTTTCCCAGTAGAATTTGAATAGCACTTTCCATGGACGTCAAAATGTTCGCTCGCTGTGCACTGTGGGATTAAAATGCGGACAAACAAACAAGTCTTTTGAGATTTTTTAAAGATTCGTGAAGTTCAAATGATGTCAACGCTTGAATTTGTCTTGTCCTAATCTTTGCCAGTTCGCTCTTCCATAGAATCATGCAATCGTGAATCTTCCCAGGGTTCGGAAAGGGAATAAACGTACCTTCAGCCATTTTCTCTGAATATTGTGAATCTTAAATACATTTTCCCCAACAACAGTCTTTGCTTCTTTTTCCCCATATTCTTATAAAAAGGTACTCTAAATCAGGTTGTATCTGCTTCTCCACATATCCTAGCCTTCTGTTTACGAAATTTGTTCGCATTTCAATCCCATAAGGCTGTGCGATAGATCTATTTTTAGTAACCGTGGAAAGTGCTATTCGTTTTCTTTCTCTAGCTGCTATTCAAGATGGCCGCCAACATGTGATCTTATAAGAAAGTGATTGAATAATCTCAGAAAATGGAGTTTTTTAAAACTAACCATCTCGTGGTGGTATTGCTATTGAGAGAAAAAATGCCAATAGACACTCTAAGCGATAACTGATCATCCTGCTGTTCAATTTAATAATTAAAACAATCGACATTCAACTCACTCGAGGTGTTCTATGAGCTCTCGTCTACTACATCTAGACCAGTAAAACCGGTCAAACCGGGATCTGACGAGAGGTGCCATGACACTGCCCTTAATACCATCCTTGGAGCAGTTGTTCGTGCCTTCGCCATCATGTTCCATTCCTAATCTAAAAATTGTATTAAAATTAAATAAAGGTTATTACATGAAAAGTTATGCGATAGATCTTTTTAGCTTGGGCGTAATGTTTTTCAATTTTAAATCACGTGTCATTCCCTTGGGTATTGTTTCTTTGTTTCTCGGTAGCGCTTAAGAAGATACGTTAATATGGACGAGCCTCAAACAGAGAATCTTATTCTCAAGATGACACGTGGTCTGAAATGGGAAAACATTAGGGATCGTTCATTTTTATGGGCATGGGGTGGGGTGGGGTGGGGTTTGGCTGGTGAAATTTTAGGGGGCACGTAAAAAATTGGGTCCAAAAGGGAGGAGTCAGTCACACTTTTTGGTCATATGGGAGGCTGATGCCAAAAAGTTATATGTAGAAGGGGTGGTGTGGGAGGTTAGGTAAAAATACTGACGTAAACGGAGAGGAGGTGGCATGTAAATATTCAGACAGATTCCGGAAAACCACCAGCCCCTCCCCTCCCCCTCCCCCTCCCCTATGCTCTTTAAAAGGTCTATACGGCTGGATATTTTTATGGTACCATATTCTAGCGAAAAGAAATTCCAAAAACTTACGTATGCCCTGTTTCGTGGGCCACGATAAAAGAGGAAGGAAATCCATCATCATCATTTAGAGAACAGCTATTAGTGCGGTGGCACATGGTACCCACTGGAGCAAAACCTGGAAAACGAATAATACGACTTTCAGCACCGCGGCTCTTACAGCTCTTATATTGTTGAAGTGCAAAAACTCAAAGACTTAAGTTTAGACGAGCGTCAATCAAACTAGTCTTCTATCTTTGATTTGTCAAACGTCCGTCTGAAAGCTACAAATTCCATTGTCCAGAGGTGTTTTTTTAGGTCTCAGTTTTACAAGTTTGATCACGTGTCATTTCAAAAGACAAAGGACTAATTTGAATGACGGTCGTCCAACAGGTACATGAATAAACGTATAAATTTAAAATTAAATATCAAGACCTATATTGATCTTCGTACCTGATGGACCAAAGTTTTTCCTAAAAAATTAAAATAAACGTAAAATGAATTCAGGCAAAGAGGAATCAATCGTTACGCCTGGACTTAAAACTCCACTGTGAACGTTTGCACAATCATCTTTCGCAATAGACCTTTTTCGACTTGTGGGCGTAATGTTTTCTCATTTCAGACCACGTGCCATTCCCCTGGCTTTTATTTCTTTGTTTGATAGTAACGTTTGAGAAGATACATTATATGGACAAACCTCAAACAAAAAATCTTATTCCCAAGAGGTCTGTATTGGGAAAACATTACGCTCAAGCGAATAAGGTCTATTGTTTTAGTATGACACCAACAAGCTAGGGAAAAAGGTTTCACTCTGAATTCTTATGACTTCGCTCTGGGTAAAACTTGCGAAAAGGGTTTTGAGCTATTTCATTTCAAGTACGAGTTGCAGAAGACAATTTAGTGACCAATGAGATCGCGCCATCTTAGTAGGCCTCCCGTATTGGTATATACTAATAACTATTATAAGATTAAGAATTTATAGCTGTTTCAAAAAAGGATGACGGGGCGAACGGCGAATGGCGATCGGTGATTGGCGATTGATCGACCAAAAGGAACTGTGGAGCAATAAGAATTTCTTCATATTCATTTCTAAAACCCTAAATAATGCCTGCTGAAGATCTTCGCTGAAAGGCTCAGGCATTGTTTAGGTATTTCAGAAATGACGATAATGAAATTATTATTATTCCACAGTTTCTTTCGGTCCTGCAATCGCCAGTCCCCGATCGCCATTCGCCGTTCACCCCGTCAACCTTTTCTGAAATAATTATATCTTCATGAAGGTACTGATGCCAGCCTACCTTGTTAGGAATATGGTTTGATCATGAAATTCAGCGCTCGTCTTATCCCAGCCCTTGCGTATTTTGTGCCCCCAGTGGCAGACTCTTTTAAGGCTCTCCCCAGGATCCCCCGTGATGTTGATTTCTTCCTGTCAAGAAAATAACAGCAACATAAGCCGTGCTCTAAACGAGTGGGAGACTTAGTTCGAGTTGCGACCGCCAAGCAACTATGGATTGTATGAAGGGACAGATCTGCTCATAACAAGGTGCACGAGAACGGAGATTTATCGACTGATTCACTCAAATTTTTGCAATCGTAGCAATTTACACTAACGTTAAGGTCCGTTTACAATAGCAATTTTGTCGCGCGACTTGAGCGGAGATTTCAATAGTGTATTTATCACAACCCAATTCGCGCGTGTTTGCACTAAATTCCGAGCATGTTCGAATTGAAGGCGACCTGTGCGCGATCTGTCGCCGTAAAATCACTGATCACCGCTCAAGTCGCGCGACAAAATTGCTATTGTAAACGGGCCTTAACGATCGTAACTATCAGTGATGAAAGGCATTCCTTGATATTGATGAATCAAATTTTGTTGGGGATTCAGAAGTCTACATACTGGATTTTTTGTGCACCAGTAAATACAAACACACAAAATACTTGTTAGTGTAAATGCTTATTAGCTAGTCAGAATGTAGCGCTATCTTGGTGCTGTGCAAGGGGGGTGGGGTGGGAGGTAACGAAAACTTACAGGGTCTTCTTCTAGTAACATTAGCCGGCTCACTACAATGCGTATATGGACACCAAGCGATTTATGTTGAAATATGCGAGAGACCTGAGTACATAAAATATCCATTAGCATCACAAGATACAAACAAACAGATCAAATAAATCATACAGTGAAAGAGATACAAAATTCTGCTCAAAAATCCGGCATTTTCTGCACAAGGCGAGGTGAAAAAATATTTCTTACGATATTCATTAGTGTCAAGACATATCGTTCGACTTTGTCTTTGCCGTGGAATTTGACAACAGAGGAGTCTGCAGTGGGCATGACTTCGATGTATCTGGGAGCATCATCAACAACACTTGGGATTTCTTCCCTCGGCAGAATCAATCCATCTGAGTAAAAAAAGAATGAGTTAGTTAGCGTCTTATACCCTTTTGGGTCATTCCACGAGGACGTAAGATTAAAAAAAATTTTTATTACATGGCAAGCCAGTTCCTCTTTACCATTATGTATTTAGTATTAAGCTTAAAAACTGAAAAATGACATATTTTTGGTCTAATTTGCTTTTTCAGTTATGCCCACTTTTGAAATTATCTTCTAAAAGATGTGCGCGAGCAGGATGCGCAGTAGCAACTGTTCGGAACTACCCTAATACGATTGTGATTTGCCACGTTAGTGCTAACGCAGCCCCTATATATCTTGCTGTACTCTCTTCTACTCTCTGGGCTTCTCCCCCTCTCTCCACCCCTTAACTCCCTCCCCTTGGCGCTCAACCCTTCCCAAAACTAAACCGCCAATGTCTTACCTGGAATGGTTAGGAGGACTACAAAAGGCGAGTAATTTCCAGATCTAATGGGTATCAATGTGCTTCTTGAGTTCAACCATAATGTTTTTCCTGTGTCATAATCTTTTGCATACCAGCGATGAGATGTAAAAGTCGAAATAGATTGCACTTCATCTGGATCTATGGTTTTAAAGAATTGACGACTTGCACCAGAATCGTACGAATAGTATAACTGTTGTGGAAAATCGAGAATACATCATTATTAGAGACAAAAGATCCAGAAGTAATCCCACGGGAATTAACTATAGTATGTACTCTTTTTTCCCACAGGCAATCAACCAATCAGAAAGTGAAATTCTAACAGTTGTGGTAAAAAGTCAAATTCTGGAGAACAAAAGATTTAAGGAAACGGTTGCATAATTTGAAGCGCGAAACCTTTAGGGCTTGGATACACGATGCGACGTTGCCTGCAACGGAGAAATCGAACCGTGTGTCCACCCAATTGTTGCGCACGACGTGCTGAATTAGAAGTCGTTTCTACTTTTGAGGGCGGACACACGATTTCCCCGTTGCAAGCAACGTCGCAGGCGAAGTGGCATCGTGTGTCCGAGCCTTTAGTCAAAGGGATTATCCATCTCCTATTTTTATATCAGCTCGGTTTTCATTGTTCTTTTCGGTTGATTATATCGCATAAACCCTAGTCTCCCTCGCATCCGTTTTTAGTGTCGGTCGTCACGCAACGCTCCCTCCCCACAAACGGCTGCTCGCATTCG
>JAAAQI020155242.1:0-10309 GCA_011800005.2 Stichodactyla mertensii | reverse complement strand
TCGTGCTTTCAAATGTTTTCTCGTGTTTGGAAACCCTAATGAAACACTCGCACTCGTTTTTGAAATATTACTTAAACAACAGTAGATCTTACATGTATATTTGGAAACCAGACAATTTAATAGTAAACTTTTATTAGCAGAGCGAATTTTGCTAAAATTTCTACTGTTGTGGACGATTGTCCCCCTCATATACAAGCCTTGATGTCAGGATATAGGGTAATTCCACACAGAATGCTTATGATCCACAAAATAAGTAAATGGGTGATGTAATAGATTAAAAACTTGAAAGAGTGTTTCTTCCTATAGCCAAACACCAAGAAGTGGATTGAAAAAAACGAAGTGCAGCCAAGTTTTTTTAACCAACTTTGATGTGTTTGCTATTGGTAGAGGATGAAATACTCTTGCAAGTGTTTGATCTAGCTTCTCAAACCATGTATAATTCGAGGAGAAAATCAAAATGAAAGTTGGTGAAACTATGCCTATCCGAACCACTGTCATGGTAGTGATTTACTTTGTTTTCTCCTTATTAATTATTCATGAGTTTGAGAATGAAAATGTAACATTTATCCTAATTTAAGCTTCCTCGGTATTTTAACGTGTGGTTATGACGTGTCTTAATTGTCACTTTACAGGAGTCGTTCACCAACAGTTCACACCATGCCAACAAGTTTTCATGCAAAGTGCCAAAAGTTTACAGCACATTTAGGACAGTGTGGAATGTACAGGAATCATTCTCTTAACACTGCATCTGACAAAAGCATTGTATAAAACTACATTTAGATATAAAATAAATAAATTTTATTGAAATTGAAGAAAACTGTATTTTTAAGAATGTGTTAGGTTGCTGAAATAACAGTGGATTTGTGCTGTTTTTCATTTATATTAACTGGATCAAGAGAATACAGTATATTTCAGTTTTCATACTGGTTGCTATGGCAACTCCAACTACAAATTTTGGCAACTTCTTTCAACTGTAAATACTGCTATGCTAATATCTGTATGCTGTCTTGTGGTAGACTTTACATTGTTTAATTAAAACAAACACATTACGTATTGATGATGGGAATTCAAAATAAACCTGTTTGAAAATGAAAGTTTTCCTTTTTAGCATTTCTCCCACAACTGTTGTTTTTGACTCAAATGCATGTTTCAGGTAAAAAAAACCCAGACCTCTAGCTCAGGTATAATGTTACATGTTTCAGATCATGTGTCATTTCCTTTTATTTCTTCGTTTCTTAGAAATGCCTGAGAAGACGTGGGTAAATGTGAAATGGGTAAACATTACACTTAAACTAACAAGATCCATTTGTTTTACTTTGACATGACAAGGGTATTAGTCTAATAGTTTGTAATAATGCTATCTGTCAGTTGGAGACTTAAGGTCTTATTGCAAGCACCTTTCACAAATACCACAGGTGAAACCTATCCTAGAAAAAATCCTGGGTCAAATTCTTTCTATCAACACCTAATTGTTTTTGATAGTTTTTCTTTAAAGGGCAAACACCAAATGAAAATCTAAAAAGAGTACTAACCTTTTGGGCTGGATCCACATCTTTACAGCATATTCTTGGGTGTCTATTATCCCCCTTCCAATCACATTCGCCACATTTGGGTAGTGTGTATAATTTGCCCCTACCCCTGATGGGAAATTGTGGGTATGCCTTTAGAGCAACTGAATTAACAGGATCAATAACAATTTATTTAATTTTACAAGAAAATTATGCAGCTTTGCAAACATGAAACAAATCTACAGTATCTAGAACCACACACCCCAGGTACTCAAAGATGAGATGTAGAGGAATGGCCCGGGATCAAAAATAGAGTATTTTTATTGTTTTTCAATCATAAGTTCAAGAGTAAAACAAAACTGATTCATACAGTCAAAGAATAAAGGAACATTTATACTTAAGAATTAGGAATTTAAAATGAAGTGGGTTTTGGATGGGTGAGAAATTGAAGAATGAGTTTAGGACATCTGGCATGTTGCTGACAATAAACAAATATTACTTCTTGGTTTACCACCAGTCAAAAAAGGTGTTGAAGAAAAAGTTATTGAATAATATATCCATTATCAGCACTGTTGCACTGTCTGTGCGGGACTTAAGAATTGGCCATCAATTTAGCAACTCCCCAACCATACTACAAAATAATATTTTGCATTCCCACACTTACAAAAATTGCTGAATACTTAGAATAGAAAATTTGATCAAGAGGCAGTAAAGAACTTTAACGATTGGTAAAAAAGATGAAACACAATTTTATGGTGAATATCTACTGTGCAAGCTAAAAAGCCATGGACAATTGTGACTGTGTTACAGGATCAGTGTAATTAGTTTAATTTAATAAATTATAAGAAAATGGTACTGGAGGTTAAGACAGGGTGAAACTGGGTATTGGAGGTTAAGACAGAGTGAAACTAATAAACTTCAGTTTCAATATTTGTATTTGAATCAAAACAAATTCAAACTTCATAATATTTCTTACCCTGCAACATGGCCTCAAATGTCCCACACAATCAGAAAAGTTGTTGAAAAGAATTCTGATGTAGAATGATGAATTTTTAGTATGGCATAAGGATCCTCATGGCTTTCTAGCTTATACTGTGTTAAAGAATCTAAACAGGGGCAGATCCAGGATTTTATAAAAGGGATTGGATAGTCTTATTCAAAGCTCCTTCAAGGTATCTATTCTCTATCGGAGTTCAGAATAGGCTTTCAAGACGTCTAAAATGTACAAAACTGAGCTTACTCTTAACATATGTATATATTTTTTAAAATTAGTTAGGAGATGCAATCAGATCTGTGGTTTTATTTCATTTAAAATATCCATACTTTTGACCACTAACAACTCTAAAGAGGGGGGTGGAAATCCACCCAATCCACCCCCCTGTATCCGCTCCTGCTAAATTATTGAATTTCTTTTACTTTAACTGTCAAAATGCATTCTCTTTTCTTCTTGTAGTTAACAGAAAATGTCAATGGATTTTGCTTAGCACCAAAATAATTATCATAATATTATAATAATTACTGTGTTCAGCAAATCATTATTTTTTGGAATGTAAAATAATTTGAACAAATATAAATCAATTAAATACCTACCTTAGTTCTACTGGCACTAATTATAAAGTACGTTTCTCTTAATTTTAGTTTTCAAGTATATGCAAGGAAGCAATAACTGTTTTTTATCAATTAACTAAAACATATGTTTCCCTCTTTCTCTCACAAACACACCATTCTCACTCTTTGATTTACAAGTAGAACTCTGACTAGCAGCATATAAAAAACTTAGGGAAATGGAGTACTTAAAACAAGAATAGTCTATGAACTCTTGAGTTCTTGTCCAATCTTGTAATTGAGAATCTTGTTCCAGTCTATCTTGGTACGTGTGATGGGTAATTGTCTTCTCAGGGCTTTGAAGGTAGTGTCAGACATTGTACTGTAGTTTTCAGAAATTGCTTTCTGTTGAGAAAGAAGGCATTAAATTTACCAACAAAAATGTAATACAGTAATGCCAATACATGTAGTATAGTAGAATGTATAAATACAACTTCAAAATGATACTGGAAATTTGAAGATGTAAACTGTAATATGTTGCGGTAGCCACTCCAAATTTTTTTATTAGATTCAAATTCACAACTGAGAGTCAGCAACCATTGTACCATGTACTTGCTTTACATGAAAGTCCTGTTTTTCACTCAAACAGGAGCTAGAAAGCCAGTTAATAGAAAGCCATAGAATTGTTTTCATAGGAGTGGGAAGAGACACAGGAAATACATAGCCACAGCAAATAGCAGTCCTTGTTGATTCATACAAAAATAATTTGGAAACCATTTCAATTTTACTGCATTCCGAACTGTGAACATACACATTGTAAGTCAGTACTGTACATTTCCCACTCATAAGATATCAGTTCTATAATTAAGGTATGCTGTTGCATATTCAACATGTAAATCGATTAAAAAGTTTTGCCTGCATGTGAAAATGTATATCCAAATCATACAATCCAATGTCTTTTTCCATATGGACTGAAGGAAAATTATTTGAGGTAGCTGTTAAGAGGTATTGCTTTTACTTGGGCATGGACCAACCAAACAAGTCACATGTTCTTCCTTTTCAGATGTTTTATGTCCACGTATTCTTCAGCAACTTTGGAAATTGTCTTTAATAAACATGCTAAAAAATAACCCACCTGGTACTCTGATTCAGCTTTCTCCACAATCTCAACAAAATGGTCAGCTGTTGAAGTTTCTCCCTGTTAAAAATGAATAACTGGATGAATGAATGGAATAAACCTTTATTATTATTATTATTATAGTAAGATGCAGATTTAGCTTTTGCCAATTTCCAATTTGGCCCACTTTCACTCACATGCACTACCTTTACTACAGTTACTACTGTAACAGAGGATTTAATAGAAGGCAACCCCCCTCCCCCCCAAAAAAAAAGAAAAAGAAAAAACCCTGCTGCAAAAATAAAGACAACCTCACAAAATCACTTACTAATACAAATAATAAAATACCTAATGATTATCTTAATAAAAAAAATGATCAACAAGTACCATGATTTTGATTTCCTCTTCTACTTCTTTAGAGGAAACTAACTGTACATTGCCATCTTCATAGTAGTGAACCTAGATAATGAAAAAAACGATTGATAAACTTACAAATAATACGACATATGTACTGTATGACTAAAAAAATTGTAAAAATTTGTTAATTATCTCTGTTTATAATACCTGAAGCTTCAGGATGCCTTTCATTTCTGTGGTTTCTCCACCACTTTTGTTGAATGTTACTGACCACTCTGAGCGCCACCTTCCATTCCTATAAGGAATACATCCAAATAATTTTCATTATTTCCCACATTTCTAAGGCTTGCATTTCTTAAATTATATCCTAGTTTTACTTCAGGATACAAAACTAAAGCTATTAGGGACTTCTCATTAATTAGCAGGGAAGGATGCATTTTATTTGTACTATCAATGATGATCTTTTTTTGGCCCCTCCTCATACAAGATGCAAGAAATAATCAGGGCCAAAAAATATTTCTTAATCATAAGGGACTTATCAATTGGCAGGGGGGAGGGGGTGCAAATAAGTAGAGGGTCATCATATTTTTATGTACTTCAAAAGGGGAGGGGTATCAACACCTTCTGTGTTTTTTAGGTGGAAGTGCTTCTTTTTGGTGTCCATTGATGGAGAGGCCTAATGTATTTCAATCTAGAGAAGACCAACTTGGTACTTCCAATTTTGGGACTTTAGCACAAGTTTCTGAGGAGACATGAGCTATACATGTATGCATGTAGGTTGGCAGAAAGGAAAGACATTTTAAAGAAGTGTATACCAGAGTAGTTTGGTATTAAAATGATACACTTCTCACCAAAAATTATGGGGTTGGAAAAGATGGTCTTCTATGCATGCAATAATGGTGATTGACCCTCCAGAACTTTTGCCATACACCTGAAAATATGATGAACAATTAGTCATGGATTTTGGCATGAATTACTGTATATACATCAAGGATGGGTTTTATTTATTGGGTGGCATGGGTGGCGTAGTGGTAAAATGTTCGCCTTTGATCCAACGGGTCGAGTCACTGGTTCAAGCCCTGTGGATACCACTTGTGAGTAGAGTTTGTTAGATGTGTTGTTCTCTCCCTTGCCACGAGGGTTTTTCTCCGGGTTCTCCGGTTTTCCTCCCTCCATAAAAATCAACATGTGAGCTGAGCATTGTATGCTGTAAATACTGAATGTAGTGGTAGTGTGTGTGGAGTGAACCTCACGGAAGAGCCCCTCACAGGGAGTGATGGTTGTAAAATATGCGTTTTTTTTTTTAAATATGTGTTTTATTTACAGTTATTTGAACATGCAGTGTGCCATTTCTGATTGTGCTGAAATATGTTTGATTATTATATCCACATCCACTGGATATGAGCAATCACACGCTCTGATTGGTTCCTCTACTACTAGGATATCAGCTCATATCCCATGAGTAGAGAAGTAAACAAAATGGTGGAGCATTTTGCCAACATTATTTCATTTTTTAAACTTGAAAATAATTAAAATTCTATATTCCTCACAATCCAGTGGATGTGGACATAATAAAACAATTATTCCACTCAATCTTGCCATCATACATGGCCCATAGCTGACTCAGCGCTGTGCCCTTTGTCAACTATGAGCTTATGTACGACTCAATTTCATGGAATAATTGTTAAATATACTCAACACTACCTACCTTCATACAAGATAGTTCGACAGCTGACATTAAATTTGTTTTATAGTGAGAAATGTATAAAACTACAATGTTTGTTGTTCAAGTGTATTTTGGCTCAATCAAAACTGGCATGTGGTGCACTCAAGTGGAAATAACAGTATCACACACAAAAATCTGTCTGTTTTTCATCTTGTTTATCAGTAATGTTTGAGAAACAATATGTATATGGATAAATCTCAAACAAAGAATTTTATTCCTTTAAGGACAATATATAGTCTAAAGAGGGACAACTGTACATGTATGTCCAGGTGGATGTTGTGGATTGTGTTGGAAAGTCATTAAATTATAAACACTATTTCACTGGTGTATCAGCTGTAGGAATAATAAGTTTAGCTTACTGTGCAAACTCCATGGCGATAATGGTCCTTAACATATGTCCTAAAGGAATCATCAATGGCTGCTCTCCACGGCTCAGCTGTAGTATCTACATCACATGGCTCTAAATCTTTGGCTTCCTAAGAAAGATGGTAACAGCATTTCCATCTAGTTAACCATGATTTTGTGCAGTTAATGTTTCAAGAGATGTGGTCAATTCTTTGTAGCTACAAGATAGTACTGTGACTTTTTCATCAAAGAATACTCAATTCTAAGTAACAAATGGTATCTGAATCAAATTATTGTAGTACACACATTTATGAATGACATTCAGTAACCATTATCTTGTAGATTTAACTTGTACAAGCAGTGGTCTCAGGGTTAGTAAAACCATTGTTATCAGTGGCATCATGACAATACTATGTGTTTGGTATGTTTTTCCTGGTTCATGAAATTTGAACCATGACAGTCAAACCTTGAATTCTTACCTTTCTAAGGTGATCATAAGTAAACTTCTGTTTAGTCCTTGGATCAATGAAGCAGCCATCTGGAAGCTCTCCATGCCTTGTAATGAGAACCTTAAACAATTTAAAGATACTTTATTCATAAAAGGATCTTCATGGTTATGTAATTAGTTCATTTTACACTTGAAAGTTTTAAATTGCCTTGCTACATTAACAGGGTTTCCAGTCATTTGAAAAACTAAATTTCCTGACTTTTCCCTGACTAAATAACAATTTCACTGCCCATTTCACACAAGAAAAACAAAAACAATTTATATCATATATGGTCAAACAAATTTCTTTCATCTTGTCTATCATGATAGTCACATAATAATTTTTGTTAATTTAAGATGTCAATGGTTTATAATGCTTTTTCTATACAACACAATATAATTTTTTGCTTTATATGTCTATTTATTACATGACAAGAAAGTCTGGATGAAAATGGAACAATTTGATTGGTTGTTGAAAGGTCTGGATTTTTTATTCAGACCTCTCCACAAAAGTTATGGACTGCTTTTGAAAATTTTGTTTGGCATGCCCATGATAAACCATTTATTGACCAATCTTGTTCAGCACATATGGGGAAATCTCATTCTTTTTTGTACTTATGGACCTCACCCTATGGGCTCATTCTTCACAAACACACACACAAAAAACCTCAACAAATATCCCCCATCCAGACTTCACACTTGGTCAAGAACCCTATGTATGTAAACCTAATGCAATTACACCAACATTCCATCATTTTATTACATATGTATCATAGGGCACCTGTTCATCAGCAGATCCCAATCTTGCAGGGGTGAACTGCTCCTTGTTGTAATCAGAAAATGCACTAAAAATAGAAATGCAATAAGATACATCAAAACTATTTCATGCCAAGAGAACAACAACAATAACAATATCAATGGCTGAAAGTAAAAAAGTAAGGTAATATTTGGGCAAAACATTACATGTAATTTTTTGTGAACATAGCCAAACAAAGCTCAGTTGGTCCCATTTCTGCTTATCAAATGAATGCATGTATGCTCACATGAAAAAACATTAAAGTACAAGGAAGTTTATACTGTAATTATAAAAAAACTACGTTATAACATGCGCTCTGATTGGCTAATAACTGTGTCATATAAGAGCAATATGAAACAATATGCAACATGGTTTCCGTGGAAGTATATTATTTTATTTTATAAAAGCTTTATAAAATGATATTTTTGTGTTCTATGCTGATATATCAACACCTGGGATTTTGGAAAAACACTTGAAAAGCCTTAGAATCACTCGCATCACTCGCCTTCAGCTCATAACCCTTTATGTTTTCCCTTTATGTTTTATGTTTTCCCAATATCCTGTATGTCGATGTAACAGCATAGAACATGAAAAAGTGTTTTATAAGGCTTAATTACAGTTAAAATCAAATGTATAGCCAAAGTCATAAAAAGTCATTTATAACACAGCCACTACACATGTGCTCTGATTAGTTAATTTGCATGTGCAAGCGTGCATCCAAAGCTTGATGGACTGTATGGAGGTGATAACATGCCAAGTTATCAGGATTTTGTTAGAATTACAAAAACCTGATAACCTGGGCCTTTTTTCAAATGTAGATGACTTTCCCCTTCTCAGGCTATTCTATAAAAGCACAAGGTCCTGAAAAATTTAATTCCACTATTCATGAATCCAGATTTGTAGGATGATTTGATTTACAACAATTATAGACATGGATTGATACTTGTATCATTTCAGGCTACATAGTACATAATCTTTTTTCTAACAATGCTTTAAATCATATTATAGTGTCCTTATAATGTACGAATAAAGTTGTTGTTTTTATAAGCATTTTGTTTCAATTTCTTTATCATAAATGACAGCATGTTATGATGCACTGAGTTAAACTAAGTTTAGATTCCGAGTCCAACCCATTTGGGAGTATATTTACGATTATAGAGCTCCTGAGCTAAAACGTAGTAAGCTTGTATTAACATAACACTCTAAAAGCTGATTTCTTAAAATAAGTAAAAAATTCTTAAAATGACGTCCTGAGACAAGAACAAGTGCTCATTTTGAGAAATTAACCTTTCAAAATAAGAAAGATGAGCTAAATATCGGGAATCTTTCTCTTAAAATAAGACATAGATGTCATAAATAAAGAAATCAGCTTTAAGAGTGAAGCTTACAGTGCAGGAAGTGTTTACTTTACTGAAATTTTAACATTTATAATACACGGTTTATTGACAAGTATCTGGTGACATATTACATGGTCGAATACAGAAGTCTAGTTGAATTGGGTTGAAGACGCTTTCTAGAGTGTTAAGGGGAAGATAATAATCAAGTACTGGAGGAATGTAACCTCTAAATAAAGTATGCATTGATATGCAACAGGTCGAAGATTTATTTCGCTCACCTTGCGCCTTTCTCCTTCAGTAATGCGTCGTTGTTTAGCAGCAAGCGAGCATCTAGTAAGAACAGCTAGAATTATTAGTTCATTATCAAGTCATTTAACATGAAAATTTCAAAAAACTATCCACAAAGACGGCGGACTCACCGGTGAACACTTCGTTGAATTCTCCTGGTGGGGCGTGTTTTATGAAATTGGAAGCTATTCGTACCTGTGTTTTGAGAGGAATTATTCAATCTCATACACAACAGAACATGATTTATTCTTATGAACTAGTAGCACAAAGATTCTTCTCTACCTTTTCTTCATCTGAAATTTGCTCGTCGTAATCAGACATGGTATTTTCTCTACAGATTTAGACTGAACTTCAAGGGCACCAGGAAGCGAATCCAAGATGGCTGCTCTCGGCTCTGGTGCGGCAATGCATTCTGGGTCCCCGGTTGACCGGCCCTCAACTGTGACCAAATATGGAAATTCAATGATAGAACACAAAACGGGATACGGAACTGACTGGTACCAATCTAAGACTGCAAAAACCCCGACTTTTCCTGTGTGAAACTGAATGAAAAATACGTACTGAATGATCGAAAGATTAATTATGGTGAAATACAGGAGAAGACTACAAAAAAAAAAAAAAAAAAGAAAGATAATAAGGGAAAAATGAACCGATTGTGCCAAAAATAAAGACACTCAAAATACTGAGGCCGAAGATAAGATTAAGGGACCGTTCATTATTTATCAAGGGGGGGGCTTGGTGAGAAATTCTTAAAATGCTGGATTTTTTTCGTGCACCCTCCCAAAGTGATTGCTCGTTTTTCA
>JAAAQI020155230.1:0-25623 GCA_011800005.2 Stichodactyla mertensii | reverse complement strand
TTTTTCTATCTCGGATTTTTTTCTATCTCGGATTTTTTTCTATCTCGGATTTTTTTCTATCTCGGATTTTTTTCTATCTCGGATTTTTTTCTATTTCGGATTTTTTTCTATCTCGGATATTTGTTCTATCTCGGACTTTTGTTCTATCTCGGATTTTTTTCTATCACGGACTTTTGTTCTATCACGGACTTTTGTTCTATCTCGGATTTTTCTCTATCTCGGATTTTTGTTCTATCTCGGATTTTTCCGTATCTCGGATTTTTCCGTATCTCGGATTTTTCCATATCTCGTACATTATGTTCTATCTCGGATGTCCCTTTGGAGCCACCGTAGCATATATTTGTGATATATTTTATTTAGCCATTTTACACCTATGTAAATAGTCTAAAATTATATTTGTGATATATTTTATTTAGCCCTACATTATGTAAATAGTCCAAAAGTCTTAATTTGGGCTTCCTGTGTATAATTGTGTCCCATGATGCTTATGCTATCACGTGACTCTATTGTATTTATTATTCTTTACCCGCGAACACCGATCAGAGGCTCGCGCCAAAACCAAAATCCGAAGGAACGAAGCAAAACGTGGCTCGTGTTTGTTTACATGTGATCACTGGATCTCTTCTAGGTACGATGGAATAAATCTAACATAATTCTGGACACGATTGAGCTGAGGATTCTGCTGGGGGGTTGTGTTTTGAAGTTGTGATCGTCTTGGATTTATGACTTCAGCACAGATCAGAGGGTCTCTCCACTGAGATGTGAGTACTAACAAACCCATGTATTCAACCTTAGATTTCTATCCATCTACTTATTACCAAGACGTTTTCCATATTTGATCCCTTACTCAATGTTTTTATTGAGGATTGTAAGAATTATTCTTCTTTAGCCTCACTTTTGGTGTCAAAAAGGAAAGATAGCTGGAAGCTCTAAGTGCTGTCACTGTAGTGTCCTGTAATAATTATCAATAAGATTTACCTTTACCAAACTCTGGTGCACAACAATATAACAGCACTTTCAATCCTATGTAAAACTAGATAACTCAATTGAATCTCTCGTTGAATCCTTGAGTTTTCATTATTAGATCTTAAATTCACTACAATTTTTGCCATAAAAATAGTGAGAAATTGTAATTGAACTATGATGTGATACTTCTAGGCATGGTACCCCCATCCTTGCTACCATCAACTGTTGTTACTGTTGTGTTAAATCAAAAAGTTTATTTATCTGTAATCTTAGCTTCATAGAATTACACCTTTGAGAACTTTTTCCGACTTGTATGGTTGTTTTAAATGTACTGAAGGAATAAAAAAAATTATAGAAAGTTTCTTAAACAACCCACCCCTTCTCAAGAGGGCCTAATATGTACTACTCTGAACCATACATTTTCTTTAGATTTGTCTAACCGGTCTTCTTGGAGCTATATTGTTTCCAAAATGTTATATTTTAAGTGAATAGAGTGAGGTTTTGAGTGTTTTAGAGATCTAGATGTTCAGGATTCTTAATAAAGCTAGACCTCAAGTTTTCCCCTTGGCCCCTCCTTTTATAAATCCTTTCCACTGAATATTTGCCACTGTGTCAACGTATTCGCTTCAAAGCGACTTCTACTCTTCAACTTTTTGATTGTAATGTGGCATTCTCCAGACCTCAATTTCGGTAAAATTCTCAGGAAAACCCATGAAAACCAGATGTCGAAACTATGGCTCAAGAAAAAGGTAGTTTTGACGTTTGCAGTGAGTTGTGCGAAGGGCTTTCAAACGTCTTCGTGTCGCTTGGTCTTGTCGCTTTTCGTGCTGAGATACAACGACAAAATTGTGCTTAATTCTTCGATTTTATATAGTCTAGACGTCAGGAAAGCACAGGGATAAGACTTAGTTAAATTGTCTCTAGCTTAAGCTTGTGAAAGTGCTATATTTTTGAGGCTTTTGGTGCACAAAAATCGCGTAGCAATCGAAACCGTTTTGATCAATCAAGTTTATACTTTCTTCTTCACTTCGGCCATTGTTGATGTGTCTTGTTTGGATCTTGCAGGATGACAGTGAGTTCCAGTGTAGTATCGACGCATGATACCTCAGAAAGGAAAGACCAAAGCGTTCTTGATTCAACAGACGACATTCTGAGCAAGGAACCTCAAGTAATCCACGAAACAAGATCCCAGAAACATGCGAAAGTCAACGGACAACATGAAGAACACGCGGAAACAAAAGAACCCTCTCCACAAAGATCTGAAATATCCACTACAAACATTCGTGTTTCTACTAGAAGCAGTGCAAGACCCCCAAAAAGACAGAAAAAGTCAAATTCTTCATCTCAATCAACTGTAAACCAAGGTATTAAAGCTTTTTGCGTTATTTTTTGAACCGTGTTTATGACGTCTCAATGGCAGCCATTAGGTTATAATTTTCGTGGAAAAAATCTCGAGTCATATAAAACTGCGATAAGAAGTGTTTTACTCTAATCTGTCGTTACCAAATCAGAATAAACTAACTCTTGGATATCCCTGTTTTATTTTCCACTAATAAAGCTGTTTCGTTTTTGTAGATAAGGTTTTGGAATAAAAATAGAATATATGAACTCTGGGAAGTGTCCGCTGAGCTGGACAAGTTTATGTTGTTTACGTTTTTAATTTTTATTTCAGAAAATTAAGAAATATCCAGATATCAATTTTAAAGGTCCACTTTTTAACTTCAAGAAATATCATCTCTCTTAGATGTTTATTTGTTTTTTTTTCCATTTCTTTATTTCAATCTTTTTCAATTAATATTTTCTGCCAATTTACTAAATTGAGTGGTAAAGAGTGTTCATACTCTTTTATCCTGATTTATAAGAGAAGCTTTAGAGGATCAAGTTGCTCAATCATGATTTGTTCTCTGAAGCTTCTCTTGCACTCTACAATTCCCAGTATGGCATGTTTATATCACAGTATATGGACACATGGATACTTTATTTAACATGTGAAATAGTATACAATCATTTACAGTGTACACATAAACAAATTAATTAATATTCATCAACATTTATGATACCTCTCAGATGGACATCAAGCAATCCAAACCACACCACAACAGCAAAAAGGAAAAAAAGTTAAGCGACAATGGGAATCATGGGGTCTTGAGGACAAGAATGCATTTTTTGAAGCACTTCATGAACATGGAAAAGATTTTGATAAAATCCAAGCTCATTTGCTAGCAAGACACAAGCGACGAGGAGATCCAGTCAACCTCATTAAAAACAAGGACCAAGTGCGCCATTTTTATTATCGAACCCTTAATAAGATCTCGAAATATATCCCCAAGGACAAGCAACCAAATGGAGAAACTGATCCTCATAAAAGAACAGTTCTTGAACTTGGTGGCTTAACATGCTATGGAGAATTACGGAAGAAAGGAGTAGGTCTCGGAGACAAGCAGGGCAAAAAGCTGTATGAACTATTAGCTGATGGAAGAACATACATACGACACAAGGGGCGTACTACACGCATTAAGCCTCCTACCTGCCGTGCATTGAAAAAGATGATTTCATCTGATAATTACGAAGCTACTGCACTTCCAATTCCACCAAAACTCAATGTTGAATTTTTACCAAGTGATAATGCTACTTGGTTAGCTGTTCAGAGAATTGCCAAGAATCCTCGCTTAAGGACAACAGTTTCAACCAAAAAACCTCTTAACATTATTCTTGAATTCCTTATGAAAAAATGGCCAATAAAATCTCCCACATCAAAGACAGATGAAGCTTTGAGCATTTGTGTTACCATACCTGCTGGCTTCACGTTGGCAGAGAAACCAAGCAGTTCAGCTTGTGATAATGTGATTGAGGAAGACTCTACAAATGAAGACACTGCCAACACTGAAAATGAACTGGAGGCTGTAAATAAAACAGCTAATAACAAAGATACCAATTCAGAGAATCCTGAATCTTCAAAAAATCAGGAATCAAAAGACTCAAAGTTATCGTCAACACCATGTAATTCCAAAGACAGTAGTTGTATTTCTGTTGTTGGTCCAACGGAAGACACAACAAACCATAAACAGTGGACAACGGAAAGTTGCGGCAACATTACCATTGGTGACATTTATCAAAAGCTGCAAAGGCCACCAAAGTTAAAGTTTGAGTATTCATTTCAAGCAAGTGAAATTTCAGCCACCAAACACAGTCATAATTCATTAAAAAAACTTCTTGATGTTGCTAAGAATGAATTTCTTAGTTTCAAGAACTGTGAGGTTGCTGGTAAATCTCAGAGAAACAGTGGAGAGAATGAAATGCCTGCTCCAAGTGTTAATGCAACAAGAACTGTGAGGAAGGTTAATAAGACAACAAACAAGCTTCCATTTATACTACCATCGATCGCCCCCTCTGCTTTGCGTCAAGGGATATATCATCCTGGGGTATCTACAGTAACTACAGTCATTAACTCTAATCCAACACCTAGCTTTGTAAATACACGGAAAAGGCCAAGAAAAAACCAATTGCCTGTAACTCAACCACCAAAAGTCATTCAAAGAACTTTGTTGCCAAGGCCAGCTAATGCAATGCCTAGGGGGGCTGTTGCTGTCTCATTTATACCTCAACCTGTTGAATCAATTGGTTCTGTTCCTTCTCCACTGTCTGCTGCAGTACCTGTAAGTGATGGCTCATCAAGAATGTCATCAAACACATCACCAAAACCAGGTAAGGAAGATTCAAGAACCTCTATAAGAAATCATTACCAGAATTAAACAAAATAATCTTACGAAAGCTCTCTGATGATGTGGATAATGAACATAATTTATGCCAGAAAATGTCCATACCGACAGAGGGTGTGACCTCCCTACCCTTCTCATCATCCATTGGAAAATTGAAATCCCAAATTATCCTTAATGTCATAGTGGTCTTCTGAGATAATGTAGCAACCATGGTCTAGCTTCAATACAAAGATGTGTTGTTCATTATACCTTATATGATGCTGTTTTTACCCAAGCTAAACCATGATGCACTTTGTTTGTCTATCCCAGAAGTGGCCCATAGTCTAGGTTGTAGGTAATCTGAATGCATTAGATAAAAGTGAACTATGCTGATTCTGCTAAATGTTTTTTTGTTTTTGTTTTTAATTTGGAATCAGTTTGATTACAAATAGAAATATTATTTTTTATGTATATTTACAGCTCAAATAACTCCTGTTGCCAGTCCTGCATCAACTGTAGTCCATTCACCATCTTCTGCATCATCTCCTGTTCCAAACAGTAGCAGTATTGTACCTGTTTCTTCTGGCTCATCAACTATTATTACTACTGTCCTTGAGACAGGTATGCAACAACCTACACAAGTAAATGAGACCTTGAATGTTGACTCTGTGCCTGTGACGCGTGACTTCCTTGATAGTATTTCAGCAGCATCACAAGAGAATGCTCCTCAAAAGACACTTCCTACAGAATTGAATGAATATGTTAGACATTCTGATGTTGATCAGCTTGTAAACTCACTACAGCAGTTTAGTAGTAGTGAAACATCAAGTGGATTAGAGTCAGTCATGGAATTCACCACCAACACAGTACAAAGTACAATCCAACTTGATCCTGTTGTACCAATGAATGAGGACTCTGGTTCTGAGCTACTTGCGAGCATAATGGGACTACAGTCATTCACTCAGAGCAGTACTGTTGCACCAGCAGTTCCTGACACAAGCAGGATTGAGAAACAATCTGACGTTCAAGCGCAAGACATGAATTCACCAATATCAGGGTGCTCTTCATTCTCTTTTTCTACTCCATCATTCCACAACATTCTTAGTACTTCAAGTAATGAGGCAATCATGTCTGTCTCTACAACTACAACACCAGGCATGTTCTTCAATGCAGGATCGGAGCACTCTAGTGATGGTTTTAATGCTAATGGTTCTGGAAATCTTTTTACATCGCCACACATGTCACCAATGCCTTCACCGACAACTGAGCCACAGTGGCTGAATGGAGAGGTAAGTCACATTTTGACAATGCAGGACTTCATTGTTTGTGTAGAGATCTCAATCAGTGCATTCCAATAGGATCAAAAGGCAATGACTGGCAAGACATTGGTGGTGCTAACAAAATTAGGACCTACATCATAACAAAGAATATTGAAAATTGCTGTAACACATTCTGTCTGATGCACCAAACTAGATCTATAAACACCTATATTAGTTGAATATCAGACTCTTAATATTCTAAACAATTCAATTTTTATTATCTAGGTTGCAGATATGTCACTTGGTAGCTTTCTTGGTAAGTATGAAATAAAACAATAACAAGAATGCCCCCCTTTTAAGAAATTAATGTCCAGTCAAAGTCTTAGCTTTACATCATAATCTAGACAGCTGAGGTGCTTAGGTTTATTCCCTTGCCTAAACTATTCACAATAGTTAGTGTGTTTTTTATTTGAATTTCTGTTTTTATTTAGATAAAATGGCTGTTTCCCCTGAGAAGGATTCAAAGTTTGGATTTGAAACTCCTGGTGCTGCCTTGTTTGCTAACAAAGATACATCATCACAGGATTCCTTGTTTGGGTCAAAGTCAATGATAGAGGTAAGTAGAGATAGATGTAGACACCCCTTGTAGAGTCACTGTGTATTGCAAAATGAGTCCTGAGGATAAGTGCACCAGTAGTTGCCCTTTCAGAACTTTGTTTAACAAGTCACTAATTAAATTTGTTTTTCAAAGACTGCACAAGTTGAAAGGACACTCCAAGCAATCATGGATGAAAACAGTGTTGATTTTGTAAAGAAGTTTGAAGACCTCACAAAACAAATATCCAATACAGACCAGCCCTTGGTTACTGTAGGAGAAAACAGTTCTGATAGCAGCAATAGCTCAAGTGGGATGCTTTCATTTAAAAACATCTTGGGAAGCAAGACATGACAGAAGAATATTGGAAAATTTGCAGTGAACACTCATTAAATGAAGACAATATGTGACTGTATGCTGTTGCTGAAGAATGTTGGGAAATTGTACTATAGTTTCTGTTTTAGATTCTCAGACTGTTTCAAATCAAACTAATATTCTAAAGGGTAAAAGCTCAAACTTGTCATAGAGGGAGACTTCAACCATAAAATTCTCTCTTTCCACAAAATAGAAAGAATTTTCCTTTCAGAGCATGAGATGTTAGGTTGATTCCAGTATGGTTGAGAGCTCTCCACAACCTGCAAACCTTGGGGTTGAGAGAAACTTGTGTGTGCATGTACTCCCACATTTTCCACAGAAATAAAAATGATAGATTCCCAAAAGTTTTCATCTGTCAAAGGGCAGCTTTAATCAGCATAAAAATCTTTTATTGAACCTACAAAAGTTGAGCTGTGTTGTTGATAACTTGTATTCCTACCCATTAAAGTCTGTTATTTAGTCTATAGTTTTTTATTTAGTATAAAGATTGAAGAGTTATATGATTGGCATTCTTGAAATGTTTTTAAAATGTTAAATGACCAGATACCAGATGTTTAAGTTTAATGAACCTTAGAGAAGTTCTAAAACTCAAAAATGTTAATAGAAGTGTAAAGAATAGGTTAGGTACTTAAGCCACTAATTTGCTGTACTAACAGATGGACTGTTTTGGCTTTAAAGTTTCTGAAGGAAATATTCCTTGAGAGCTCTCATTTTAGTTTTATCGAAGCAAGTTGTATTCTGCAATGATGTATTTGTAGAGATAATATATAATTTAATAAAATAATAACAGTATCATTCTAATGCAAGTTTTGTGACATATCCTATAGACCTATCTAAGTATGCTCAATATTATTGAGGAGTGGAGAGTTAAATGGCATTTCACCAACAATACAGTAAGTTATATAAAGTGAAAGTGCAGCTATCAAAAGCAGCAGTAGCAGAACTCTTTTTATTCCAAGGTCTTTAAGTAATTCATTTGTCCAACTTGTAGAATTAGAATTATTGCCTTGAATGGAATTGTAGGAATTGCTAGAATTTAGGAGAGGACAGTTAACTGGAGGTTCATCTTCTACTTCATTTTGTTCCAGCTGTTTGAGTAAAGCAAGTACTTCTTGGCTTGCACCAAATCGCATTGCCAACATCAAAGGAGTGTCACCATTGATATTCCTGTAAGGAAAACACACACAAAAATATTATTTAGACTAAATACAGCTAACAGATATGGATCCAGGATATTTTTCAAGGGGGTGCACCTCCAGGATTTAGTTCAGGGGGGTGCATCATTTATGATTAGAACTCAAGCACCAAAAATAAGTAACATTAAATCCATAAAAGACTGTAGGTAGCTCATCTTGGTTGCTGTGTAACAGTCCCTTTATCTTCTACTCCCCTGCACCCCCTCTCCTGGATCCACCCCTGGTTAAGCTGTCAATACACTGCCTTCTTATGACCCATAAAGCATTTTGTTTTGGCTCATTTGCATCAATCTCTTTCCCTTGATGATACAAATTCTTTCTCTTACAAAAGATGCCCTACCCCCTTCCCCATGTGTAGGACAGTGGAGGGAATACACTGGGGATACAGATGGGAAGAGAGAGACTGGTTGATTGACTGCTTCAAATCTGAACCTGACAGTAGCAGACCATCTCTACCTTGCCTTATGGATTTGTCTATGAAGAGGTGAGCAAAATCAAAGGTAAGAACTAATAATGTTTAATAACACATAAGAAATGGGCAGGTAATTTTAAAAATGGAATGAAAAGCTTCGACTCTAATATGAATGATTCGTATTTTTGAGCTTTAAAAGTAGCGTCTTTTATTCATACCTCTCAAACGGAGAAAGCCCTCGTTTCACTAGAAATTTGATCACTTCAACATGGTTACACAAGTGTAGAAGTGTGTTGCCAGTATCGTCTCTGGTCCACAAGTCGCCACCATGTTGAAGCAGAAGAGAAATCATGTTGACATTACCACGACAAGCAGCCATGTGTAATGGCGTCCTTCCTCGGTGATCTCTGCACTCTGTCACGCTAACATCTCCACGACTAACTAGTCTTTCAACTTCGGCAATGTCATTATCGATACACGCTTGAATCAAGGGCGATTTGTTTTCTTTAAACCTTTTCATCTTGAAACATCACATTAAAAAAAAGAAAATAGCAAAATAATCAGGCGTTACACACTAGGGTGGAGATAACCTGGGGACTACAATACACAGGAAGCCCATTAGAAAAATATCAAGGAATCACAGAAGGTATATGTATGAATAGATTATTTCAATTTTCAATTAAAACTACTATGATTTTAAGAAATGTGGTAATACTGTATAGTATTTGACAGTAAAGCAAAAAGGGCTAGGTAGAGGTCAAATACCATTCATGCCTTGTTGGCCTTGTTGTGACGGGATGGAAATTCATTTACGTAGAGATATGAATATGTAACTCCAAAACCACTGACCACTTTCCATACATTGGTTCACTGCCGTCAAACACAAAGCATTCAGTTGAGGCTGCAAGTTCGTTTTAAAGCATTATTCAAATTTGTACCTTGCACCACCAATGGAATGTTTGACCAGTGAACCGATGTATGGAAAGTGGTCAATTGCAAGACCTGAATTATTCAAGTTCTTTGTATTTGAATCCTTGTGTAGCTGATTAGCACAACTTCCTTCACAGTGTTCCCTTCTAGTTCATGAAGGAAAAAAGGTTAATTCTCATAGGAAGGGTTCTGTCAGTCAAAAAACAAAGACAGCATAATGTTTATTTTTAATTTTATTTTGTACAGTCTTGACACAAGCACACTAGTGACACAAGCATAAGCATAAGCAACATATGCAGACTCAGTACTGTATTTATCACCAAGGTGTGAGAAAAGACAAGCACCCCTAATTAGCAGTACCCTACTGAGTCTGCGTATGTTGCTTGCGCTTATGCTTACGTCGCTAGTGTGAACCAGGCTATAACGTTAACTGTGTACTTGTTTTCTATTCTTGATATTTAGTTTTATCATCAATGCAATAATATCACCCAAATTCCACTTTCTTGAACTAATAATTAATTTAATTTCAAAAAATTTATAATTATGCATTAATGTGCTCACTTATACATACAATAGTAGTGTTATGCATCAAGTAAATGATGTACTTTACGATGTGTATATATGCACATCAAATGAATCATCAGTCAGTTTCTGTAATGTTGGACGCAAATGTGGATTCAAAAGTAGCCAAAATGATCGAGAATGTTCTTAACAGACTTCACTTATCCTAACTATGAAATAGCATTAACACTGTAATGTTAATAAAACATGTTCTATCAATACAGGTAAACATACAAAACACTGATGTCTTACAGTGGAGTACAAGCTTTTGGATTTATAAATTATTCACCTTTGAACTGAGATGCAAGAATGCTAGAGGGAAATGTAACAACAAGAATCAAAAACACCTTGAAATAAGATAAGTTTGAATAGCAAAAAAAATTTTCTACAGGGGTGGATTCAGGGGAGGGGAGCAGTAGTCGTGCACCCCCCTGAGATGAGCAACTTACACTCAATTATGGATTTAATATTATTTAGTTTTGGTGCTCAGGTTAAACACATAAATAGTGCAGCCCTCTCAAAAAGCAATCCTGTATCCACCCCTGTTCTATGATTGAAGAAATTCCTGAGATCAGATAATATTGACTCCTACAATTTATTTTGTGATTGCGAACCATTATCAGACTATAGCTATTTCTGTAACCTTGTTTATCATAGTAGTGTATTTATCTCCTACAATTGTATATTAACCAGATAGCTTTGCAACATAAAAAAGTCACTAATGACAACGCCTTGTCTAGATACCTAGAAGAGTAAACGTATTAGACATCAGTCTACATATTGGCAACAATTCTATAGAATTTTTGGAAAATATATATAGTCAACCTGCACCATAAACTAAAGCTTTTCAAGGTGTTTAGTTTTAAGAGATTTTGTGGCTTCTCCTTTCCAAGTCACTTGTTAATTTCCATCCAAAAGCCTCAAAAGTAACATTATAAAGATAAGAATTATTTTGTTACCCCAGTAACATGACCAGAAAAAAAATTATTCATAATGCTGTGGTTATAAGGAAGGGAAAGAACTATCCTGCAGTACTGCCAAATGATCTTGAAGATCCCTTTGGGTCATCAAATCTGTCCATTGTTGTAATACTGAACACAGCCATAATTCCAAAGAAGAGAATTAATAATAGTATTCCAGTGGTAAACAAGCCCATGAGAATGGGAATAGAAAAGAACCCAATGCAATCATAACTGTATGAGAATTTTCCATTCTTGATGTATGGCTGTACCTAAAAAAATAGATCAAGAAAAACTGTTAGAGGATTCCTGGAACTTTCACAGCGTGACATCCAGAAATTTGGTGTTTTCGCCTCTATCCAATGAAATTATTATAATTATTAACTTGGTCAAATAAAGTTTGGTGGACAGAAGTCAAACACTGGCAAGAGTCCCACATCAGAATTTGCTGGATTTTAAAAACATCAAAAGTATTCTAAAGTATAATGAAATATCAATGAATCAATTAGTAATAGTTCCAAATACCTGAAAGTTTAAAAACTGCAAAGAGTAGTTTCCACTGGTGAATGTTGTATTATAGCAGTGGTAGGACATTCCTAGAGGAACTTGGATCTTGGTACAAGGAAACACAAGGTTTTCAACAACTGACACATCACCCACTTTTCCATGAATTTTGGCAGTAAAACTTATACATTTCCAGTCTGAGTAGGTACGGTTGAATTCACCTCTACAATGCAATGAGATGGTGAATTTGGTGAAAATAACGGAAACATTTTAAATGTTTCAATACTACTTGGCTCATTAACACTGGTTACAAGTATGCTATTCGGTAAATAACATTCACAGCATTCTCAAAACGATCTTTCACATTAAGTGGCTGTATAGAAATGTACTAACCTTAGATCTAATTGACCAAAATCCTCGATCTTCAATGACATATCAATGCTGGAAAAAATTTGAAATGGTAAATTATCTGTAACTATCAAGTTAACATACAAGTATATTACTTAAAACTATGTTACATTAGAATAATCTGAGGAAACTGAATGCAATGTGGTTAATTTTGTTCAATGATATACTTTTACCAGGTTCATCATTGAAGCCAAGTCTCAACTGTCATGGAAATTAACACAAATGTTAAAAATGTCAAAATTTAGTTTTCTATTATCAATGAACAAATGAACAAACATAGAACTTACTTTACAGCAGAGAAATTTGAGCAAGTATGAGTGACTAGTCCACTGACATCACTCATATTGAAAAAGTCAGCTGTCAAGTTGAAATGGCGAAGACGAAATCCCTTCATGTAAACAAAGACACACTTCCCATTAGCAAAAAGAGTGTTGTTTTTATACCAAACATAAATGCCGCTGGAGGCTTTACTATCAAATGCAACATCTCTTCTTAGTCTGTCATGCGGCAATAATGAAATGTCTTCCACTAGCATTTGGTTACTGATATCCTACAGTAAAGAAAATAAATCAATATGTCAACAAATTTTACTGAAATCTCAAAATTCAAATAACTTGCAAAGTTTGTTGGGGGGGTTTTGTAGTGCATTATAGTTTGTTATGGATGGTACATTAGTTGGCAATCAGGCAGTCTACTTCCAAAGTTTAAATCATAGTTGCTGTGGACGTTCAGAACAGTGGTTTTTAGTATGAAGTCGGAGTGCATCCAATAGAGTTAGAATACATCATATTTTAGTTAAATGAAGAGGATATCTTTGAACTCCCACAGCAGGCAAGTTGAGCAAATTATTGATACTGTAATTTGTTACTGATGTTTTGCTGTCAAGTTATAACATTTGCAATACCTTATTTGGTGCTTTTGCAGTCAGGATGCAAGTGTAGGATGTTCCAAGTTTTTCAATTTCTTTTGTAACCATGTCAATCACTTCATCTGATGATATGAAAAGTGTAGTACAATTAATAAATGATTGCCTTATTAATCATGTCAAAAAATTAACTATTGTAAAGTTAATCATTATCCACATACAATTATCAGTAGCACATGAACAGAGACCTTTGGTGGTGTAGTTCATTGTAAATTTTGGAATTTCAGTACCTACCATTTTGCTCAAATGCAAGCCCAGCATTAGAAGGGGAACTAAAAATATAAAATTATAAATGTTATACATCAAAATGCAAATAAAATTACATATAAGAAAAGAAGACAATTGCCTTAATACTAACCTTATTTCAATAGGATGAAGATTAATGACAAACACGTTTGTAACTTTGTCATCCAACAAGTAATTTTCAGCTTTGAAGGACTTCAATTCTGATAATTTAAAAGAGAGAGTTTTATTCTACATGTACACATATTAATTTAAATCTAAATTCAAAGAAGGTAACTTAATCTTCAGAATCCTACATTTCTTTATGAAAAAGATTGCTTAAAGCCAGTTTCAAATCAGAACAGACAACTGCAAAAAAGGTAAGCTTTTTAGGGTATCATAACTTCTACTCAAAGATCATTCAAGTCTCTTTTGACATGGCTTTTGTTGGTCTCAATTTTCTGCATACTTTTGAATTGGCACAATTTATCATAATTTAGTCTAGCCAAAGTACTAGACACCTGATAAACATCCTGGGAGGGAATGTCTGTTTCCTAGATTTTTTCTAGTTTTTGGTCCATGTTTTTTATGAATTACTTTGCATGAAAAGTCCAAAAATATCATACCATCTTCTTCAACAATGATAACTTGTCCTTTGACATTTTTCTTGATATATTCTACCAAATTGGTCATCACTCCAGTTGGTGCAATATCAACTGATGGCAAGACTACTGAAGAATTTGCTTGCTGTATGGCAAACTTGAGATTGGAGAAGGCATTGCCATGGCTACCAGTACTGTAGGCATCTCCATAGTGAGTGAGGTCATCTATACTCAACTGTGAATGAAAAAAATGTTTATTACAAGAATGTATCAACAATTTTTCCCTCTATCTTTTATGACCTTGGATTTTTGATGTCAGAAAGCATGAAAAAGTGTTCACTACAGACTTTTCTGCCATTGAAACCTCTGGAGCAATCATCACAATCATCAACAAGATTGCTGATAACAGAACTGCATGTTATTTTTTTCAACAATGCAAGCATTTAAATTTTGGACAAATCCCCAAACTTTTTGTAAACAAAACAAAACAAACAATGAAAACAGTAAGCATATGACATCATTGTTTTACATGCTTCTTTGACAATAATTTGGAATCTATCAGCAAGCAAATTTTACAACAGCTACAGCAATATATATCTACACAATGAAACATTTTGCACAGACCCACCTTATCTTGGATAAACAAACTAACTGTTTGGGTTTTTTGTAAAACACTTCTAAGATATTTCTCTTGGAAATCTTGGGCAGATACTGTGTGCCCTGCTAATAATGGCTTATCAGGTGATAGAGAACTGTTGAAAAAGTAAAAATTTATGCAGATGTCGATTGAATAATTTGATTTCTATTCCATTATTTCTAAAATCATTATTTATTACTGAACATAATTTTTACAGAAAAACGCTCTGTCTATTATATTAACGAGGACATTTTTAATAGTATTAATAATTCTGCTAGAAAATAAGTGGAGTTTTTCTATAATTGCAACAAAATTAATAAATATGAATAAGCTTAGATGTACAAATATAAATATAGCATTTTTTTCGATAAAAATACAGCTAAAACAAAAACTGTTTTTCTTGTAAAATAAGAATTATAAAGGAGTCCAGGAAACCTTTTACGTCTTTAGTTTTGATCGAAAGAAATTCCAAAAAAAATCAGGTGAAACCGACATGAAATACAATTCGCCTCTGATCGCATAACTTGTCAATTTAATCTTGTAGATTTCTGGCCTATTTTTTCAAAACATATTGATACAAGACATTATTGGTAACATTACCTGTCTTTAGACCACATAAACACGGGTACATGAAAAGTAGAAGCTAGCGAAAAATGACAAATTATAAGAGAGAGAAACCACACCAAGCTTAGCCTAATGGCCGCCATCTTGAATATGATGATCATGTGACCAACTTGGTCTTGCATACCCATAGGGGTGGGGTAGGGTAGGATGCAAAACTGGGTTCCTTTTGGCGAAGTCAAACAAAGAAGTCAGAGAAAGAAAATACAGTCAGCTTCTAAGATTTTATTATGCTTTTGTTATCGTCGATTCAATTCAATTATTGAAATCACAATTTAGTTACATGAGTAATTTATTATCTACTAGTAACACTGCTTTTGTTTTAGCATTTTACAATGTCCCGCGTTCAAATAATAGGACGTTTTCTCGATTGCGTCATTTAGTCATCAGAGTGCTTTGTCAAAATGCTTTGCTAGTCAAAATTCTCTATTCTCCAGGAAACAAAGAGACAGTTGGTAGAATCTAATGATATTAATAATATAGACGCTATGAGATTCAAGGAGAATTAATTTCCTGACTCGGGAATTCCACGTTGAATATCACGCGAAAAAAATGATATCGCACTCTCGTGCGATATCATTTTTCTCGCGATATTTAACGAGGAATTCCCTCGTCCTCAAATGAATTATCCTATAAAATTTGCCCGAATATAGAAGTCACTCAAAGCATTCTGGTAATGGTAGTAAATTACCCAGTCATACAAATGTATGCATTCGGCGGTGAGCATATATGGTGTGCTTCATTCCTTTTATTCCTTTAATTTAATATGATCAATGATCAATGTACAAACTAAGTGTACAGGCTCCTGGAAATAAATTAATACTCCTTATCTCTATGAAAAGCTCATCCAAAGTGATGTTTTATATTATTATCCATAGAACTAGTATAGTCAATTCATTGATATTAGTTATTTATTTTAATGATAACTGAAAGAGCCGACTAGTGCGGCAGATACACATGTCTGACTCTTCCATTAGGATCACAAATTCTTTCCAAGTTCATAGCTTCCCAAAGTAACGCGGAAGCTTCTCTTCTCAACATGGCCGCTTCGCTTGCAGCTTGTTGCTGAATTTCCCGCCTTTTTTCGGGGTCCTTCTCGTTTGCATACGCGTCTACCAAGTCACGTGACGTCTCTTCCTCCACGCGATTGGCTAATTTTTCTCTATAATACTGTAGCTTGTCAGAAATGTTGGAAGGAGGTATTTGTCCTTCAAACGTCCATTCGTTTCCTTTTTCGCCTGAATATTCGTTGTAGTTAATACCAGAACTTGCAGCTGCATTTGTTGGTCTTGTCCCAGGAGGCGTCATGTAGTCAAAACGCCTTTCGTTTCTGCGAAATCTTGTCATAAAAGTCTGATGATTCTCATTCGAAGTCTGTTCCCTGTTAAAATCCGTGTCTCTCTTATCTCTGACCCTCTGATCTTGTATACTTTCTTTACTCGTTACAGGTAAAGTCGAAGCTGTAAAATACTCCTCCAAATCGTCCTGCTTTCCACTCTTTTCGTAATCTTTGTGTCGAAGTAATCCTTCACTATAGTTTATTGGAGTTCTCGGCTGTCGTTCCTGAATTCTAGCTACCTGAGGATATGACTCTTGTCCAAGGAGGCATTCAACAGGTTCGTACAATTCGGGTGTTCTAGCTCTTGATGTATCACCATTCATATCTTCATATCCTAGCAATACATTCATCTCATCCTGTCGTTGCGTTTTGTCTTTTTTGTTTTGTTGATCCTTTAAGTCGTCATCAGCCAGAAAGTCCTCAACAGTCAGGCGCTTTTCCTTATTCTTCAGTTCATTATTGTTTAGGTCTGAGTCCCCTTGCCCGTTATTTTCACTTATTCTGTGATTTTCACTCGCTGAATCCTGTCTATCTTCCGCCAAAACATCCCCTCTCAGGTTATCTTGCCAAATATCATCAACCATTTTCTTCAAGTTTTCTTTTCTCTCTTGATCCATATTATCTTCAGGGCCCTCATGCCTTGGTTTAGTGTCTTCATAGTGCTCTTTCGCTTCGGCCTTGCCATCGTCGAATTTTTCCACATCTTTTACGGTATGATCCGAGGAAATCCTCTCGATGGAGGAATTCAAGCTTGCGAGGTCCAGTTCCGGTATATCCATCTTTGTTTTACCTGACTGGGTAGAGGTAGGGAGGGGAGGGAGGCGAAGTTTGTTTTCATAATCAACACTTATATCACAATCCCCATACATTTCTGGGATGCTTAGATCCCCTAAGCTGTAAGACAGTCTTGAACTTGCCATGGGTGAAGCGTTACGTTCACGACTTAAGCCTAAATGAATCGATTCTCTTGAACGATGATCACTTTCCAAACTTCGCTGTGTTAAATTTTGACTAAGCAGTTTGAGTTCACCGGTTAGTTTTGCTCTTTCACTGAGAGCTAAAGTGAGCCTTCTTTTATATTGTTCTAGTTGACTTTTCTCCAAAGCAATAATCGTTCTCTGCATATTTTGTACCTCCTTTTGTATCTTATCGTCGTCCTGTCGATGTAACGGCTTTTGTTGATTTTCTGTATCATGTTTGGAAGATCCTTGTAATTTGTGTCCTTCGAATTTTGGTATTTTTCCTTTCTCGTCGATGTTAGATTGTCTTTCTGTATCCTGCGCCGTCATAGCGGGTCTGTAAAGCATTTCATCTTCTTGGCTTATTGGAAGGGGATTTGCGCTTTGATGTCTCTTCATACTATTGAGACATGCTTTTCGTCTTAAATCTTCTTCGCTGTTACCGGAAAGTCGATGTCTGCCACCACCTTGTCTTGATCTAGTTCTTCCTTGATGAAAATGAGCACTATGATCTGGAGAACTGTGTCGTCGAGGCTCTTTCGTCGGCGACGCCATCGGTTTTTGCTGGAATGATGTTGCTCTTTTGTGATAACTTGGAGTCTCATATATTTCGCTTGAATTACTAGCTCCGAACTCTCTATGGTCATCTATGAATCCTCTATTTTCCATTCCTCCAGTTTTTCTTTCTTGTCCTGTTTTCTTTTGGCTAGGATACGCACCATCAACATCTCCATCAATAGATTCTTTGCTTACCGATAAATGGCTGTTCCTAAGAAGATTTTCCGTAGAACCAGACATCGCTAACTTTAAGTTTCGTTTTTTAAAATAATCCAACAAACTTTTTACAAGCAAGGAAACCCCATTTTTAGCAAAGATTTGTTATCAAATCTTTATAGTTAAGCTTTTTGATGTCGGAGTCCATTGAAGGACACGATGAATAAACTATATCTATCTAGTAATGACGGCGTCGGATGGTTAACCACGTCAAACTAGAGCCAAGATTGTGGTGCGCATGTAATATGCAGACCAGCAGGTACCTGTCGCAACGTTTACCATAAACTAGTTCATTACCACCGCACTCGACATGAATAGAATTGTAGGTGGTTAAAACTAAGGGAAACTGTCTTAGAGATAAAAGAACACGGGTCAATTCTTTAAAGTGGATATTACTGTCATAGAATGTGTAGATTTTTGGCTTTGTTTTTGTTCAGTCACCACTTCATGGAAAACATTTGTTTTTGGTGAGGATTCAGCTGTTGAATTGTGAACATAAACTTCGTGTGGTTTTTGTCCAGTTTCTCAGTTATCGTACTCCCTCTCTTTTCCACGTAACAAGAAAGCTTTTGATATAGTTGTTTGTTTATTTGTTCTATGCTTTTATTTATTTATTTATTTTATTATATTATATTTTAATGAAGATGTGCAGGCCGTGTGGTCATAACTCAAGTCTATTTCTTTTCTACATAAAAATAAAAATAATCGTTTCTCAAACCCAAAAAGGAATAAAAAAGGAAATAATGGAGGTAAAAAGAAAGAAAGAAAGATGAAAATGTGACACTTTCGGGATTCGAACCCGGGTCTGCCACGATAATTTATGCAAAAAACACTGTGAACACACTAACCATACCCCCGAGACATTCCCTTGAAAGCTGAGGCGCAGTATGGATTTCCGAGCATGACCGGCGATGAAGTGCCGTTCCGTCATCTTAGGGGTTAGAGAATCTTTGCCGAAGCATCAGGGGAGAGGCTGGCCGGCCCCCAGACCACATACGACCAACCCCTTGCTCTAACCACGGTTCACATCGATTTGAAAGAGAAAAATAACCTAGTCTATCTGGTGCATTGTTTTCGCTGGTATTGATATGCTAATTCTCTAAACGTGGTAGACGAGTGGTTAAATGCGTTGTGATTTCGAGAAAATGAGTCAAGTCCGATGGGGCTGGATTAGTATTCGGATGGGTGACCATTGATATCTGCTTGGTGAATTCAGAAATACTTTTTTATGTTCCATTTTAATTTGTCTTTCTGTTTCCTTTCTTTCCGAAAGCACATTTTAGATAAAAGCATTTAAAGGATCATATTTTATGTATTTTCTGCACTTTGAGCCAATATTTAGTCTGTTAACCAACACTTGTAAACGGCCGGGAAAAATAAAAAAACAAGAATTCCGATTGATAACGACACAAACGCTGACTTGTCACTAATATTACCAAGTATCCTGAAGCAGTAGAAAAAATCTTTTATTTGAGAATGAAGAAACTGAATGATCTGCAGGCTTTGTCTAACTTTTTTAACGCCTCCCTCTCAGAGAGAAACAGCGACACATGGTCCGACTAACCTCTCCCTTTAGACTTCCGCCAAGGTTCCTGATTAAGTCATTATGGAAAGCGGTGTCGGAGCTGAAGTCTCCAGCTCACCCGTAAATGGTTTCGGCCCTACTGCGCTTCAGCAATCGATGTCTGGAGGTCCCAAATTATAAGTCAAGATTGAAGGAAAAAATATAGAATTCGAGGATTAGCATTTCGGAAAAGAATTGCATTTTTATTTTCATCAGATAAGAATAGTCATGAGTGTATGCTGATATAATATTACTACCAAATATTGCCAACACACCTTATTCCAAAAGCCGAGAACAAGGATATACGTTTTGAGTTCAAGTCATAATAGCTAGCAATTGAAAGAACATGTCAAGTTTAGTAACTAAACACAATTTCAGTGCCCTAGCATGAATATCTTAGAAGTTATAATTATTTAAAATAAGAAAGATTTGTATGAGAAACCAGCCAGAAGGCTCGCGATGCCTAGTTTTCATTGTTTTGTCACATTTACAAAGCTTAATAGTTTTTAACTTTACCTTCATATTTTGAAATTTTGCACATTTACCTAGTATTCATCTATGGTCTTTGATTTGATGACAAAATGTCCATGATTCAGCAGCGTGCGTTTGGATTATGGAAATTAACGCTATTTTGGAATAAGGTGTATTCTTGCCAAGACTGCAGGATTCTTTAAAAAGAGCCAATGAACCTCCATTTATAACCGAACTGGCTGCCACTGGCATAATAAGTATTTTAACGTGCTAACATTCCAGAAAACATCGTCTAATCCCTCTGTTTTTGCCCCATGGACAGCGGCTTCTTATATCTTAATCATTCTATCTCCCTAATCCTTGTTTGCAGGAGAGCCAAATAACGTCACTAAGCGATTGGCCAATAGGATCACTTCATATCTGCATTGAACTTAAATACAGAAAGGCGCTAAATCTATAGTTATTTCGATTAACAAATGAGAGTTTTAAATAATGACACCCAGTAGTTAAAGTTGTTTTAGTGATTTCGGTAAATTACAAGCAACAATTGTTTGAGGTCGTTATCGAACCATTTTTGAAGCAATTTGAAATTTTCACTTCATTTTAGGTTTGGTCAATTTTATCTTTTTCGGAAGCAATTAATTTTCTGTCTCTAAATAAACATTAATTCTTATCTTCTTTCTTCTTATTGTTATTTCATTTCGAACTTACATAACTGTCATTATTCCTATGCACTGTTTTATGCCTTGTTTTCAGTGTAAATTTCGCTGTACATCTCTTGTCATGGTCAAAGTATGTACTGTCGCTTTCTTGTCAAATGTGACATGGAAGACATATTGGAAAGGCAGCTATTTGGCTATGGTCACTAACTATAACCCCTTTCCTTAATTAACAAACTAATCCGGCTACATCTTCGGCAAAAACCTTGGTGTGCTATGAGTCATCTACAAGACGAACAACACGAACATTCTTAACACTGAGAGGTATTAAACACCGAACAAGAATTGATAGGAAGTTCATCAGTAAGTAGTTTTTGGAGCTAACCGAAGCATGCTTCCAGCCATACAGTTCTCCAAGCTTTCTGGAGAAAAAACAAAGAACAAGAGACCTAATCGCCAGAGCAGGGAAAAAGAACTGAGTACTTTACCTTCGATTTTGAAAAAAAGAGACAAGAAAGAAGGGGAAACAAAGGAAGAGGAAGAAAAAGGGACACCTCCCATTCTCCCAGTCGTCATTCCCCGTACTGTAAAGTTTCATGAAAATTGTGATGTCGAAGTGAAAGATGGTGATTCTCCAACCGATAAACTGCCGAAGTTAAACGAGAAGTTATCTAATTCTTTGATTTTGACTGAAAACGAAGAAAAAAGTGGAGAAAAGATGAACATTTACGATAAAAATTGCGAAAAAAATCACAAGAATAACGCAATGCAACGGGATCTTGCTTTCCACCGTCATTCACAGAACATATCGAGAGCACAGTATTCTTACTTCAAGCCAATCCCCTCACTACAGCCTTTAAAAAGAGGAAAACAAATCCTACACAAAACACTCGAAGGGGACCTTTATTTAGAGAAAAAGCAACAAGACAAGTCGGTAGAAAAGTGCGGCAATTGTTTAAGAACACAAGCAGAATACAAAAGCAGGAAAAATAAGGTTCAAGATGTACAAAAAGAGTTTGTAAAACGACACAAAATTAAGTGCAGAACTGCGACAAGTTCTGCTTCGTTGTGAATGGAAACCAAAGGCACTTATAAAACAAACGTTGTTAAAATCAAGTTTAATATGAAACTCGAGATGTCGGTATCTATGCCAACGGGTGGCACTTTAAGTCTGCTTTCCATTAGTTCGCATTTCGTTTTGAATACCACATCTGTTCATTTAACAATTTGGAAAACAAATTACGTTTTTTATTACATGATTTGCCAAGATGCGTATGACATGACAACAGGACACAAAGTCCTTTACTAAGGTAATGACACCCAAACCCAGCCCAATTACAAATCAACAGCTACAGATAGTACTAGTACTTGCTACAAACGATGTAGGGACGGTTGGTTATTGACGGTACGTCTCGGGGGGGGAGGGGGGAGGGGGGGGAGGGAGTAGGGCTAGAGGGGAATTAGGGGGTCTGTTGAATATTTATTTCTTACTTAAGGGGAGTCTTGAAAAACTACAGACAAGGAATGTATCTTAGCGAGGAGCTTATTGGTGGTGGTGGAAGCGTAGGGGCATTATAGAATCGATAAGCGTACACAAAATACAATCACGAAAAATATATCTTTCCTAGTAACTTAATACAAATCAACTTTTTTGTTTAATATATAACTGCTGTCATAAGACGTACTAATGAATAGAAAGTATACCTGTTTCTACTAATATATTAATGATATTAATAATTTATTACTGTAATCAAGGTAAGTTGATTTATTGCACCGTTGACTGTGGTTTAATGAGCTGATTTATCTTTAAAGGTATAATGCTACTGTTTCACTAAAGTCATCATTAACTTTTTTGGGTTTTATAACGTCCCATTTACACTCTACGGAAAGGTGGGCCAAGATTTATTAACCGTTGCCTTTATACAGGCGTTTCGCCCCCCGCCCCCAGCTTGGGTATCCGCCTCGCAAAACCTATCCCCCCTCCCCTACTATGATATTCTATCCCCCCTCCCCTACTATGATATTCTATCCCCCTACCCCCTACTATGATATTCTATCCCCCCTCCCCTACTATGATATTCTCTAGTTACTAGTAATAAACCGAAACTAAGTTTTAAATCAGCAGTAACTCGGGAAAACGGTCAGAATGATCACTGGGTTGGGGTTTTTTTAAAGTCAATCGCTCCAATCTTATAAGAAATCGTAATTCTCTTCCTTCCTGTGTTAGCTGTAGTTAAGTGTTGACCATGTTCACCGTTCAGTTAAATGAGTTACCTTGTTACCACCAACACTTTAACCGCTATTTTGTTTAACATTCTTGTGCCTTAGCCCAAATTCCCTCATTTTCTTCAACGTTATCTGTTTATTTATACCGAATCTATCCTGGTTCGCTGTCGTTTGAAAATACTTTTGATTTTTTATCTTTGAAGCCTTTCCGTGTTTGTTTTCGACAAAAGGAAAGTACGAGAACTCACAACGCGAAGTGGTTAAAATCCCTCGGTTCAAACTCGAAAATCTCTCACTAACAGCGTTTTTCTTTTGCAAATCGTATTCTCTTCTCTTTTTCCTAATTTCTTCCATCATTGTTTCTTCTTTTATACATCTTTCCATTCTTATGACATCTCTGGTTAACTTTAAGGCCAGTCCTACCGGCAGCTCCTTTGCTCGAGTTAGCCTCTCCAGTTTGTGCTCCTTGAATGAGATTTGTCCTATTTTCTCGTAGCTTATACAAGGAAAACCCGTTAAAATAGGACCCACGCTAGTATCGGAACGCTCAAACATACTCTCTTTTCGTGGATAATGTTTCTTGAGTACGATGGGCGGAAGAGTTTCCCCTTTTTTAAGGGTTTTCCTAACGTTTTCAAAACCATTTTGGATGCTGTCATTTTCTGGCGTTTCTTGAAGTGACTTTATCCTTTGATCCATATTTTTACTCACCTCGATAGGCGCATAAAACAAGGTAAGTGAACTGTAGGTTAATATCAAGGAAATCCTCTTTTTCCTGATGTAAAATGTCTTGAGTTTGATTATGTTGATAAAAATGATCCGCCTTGAATAAAAACAAACCGTCTTCTGTGTCTTGGGCAACACTAATCAATCACCCGTTCACAGGTTCGACAGATTGAAGAACCGCTTTGTTACGTCAACCTCAGTATGAAAATTAAAAAAAAAAAACAAGCACAAAATAATTAAGTAGTCAAAATACGAGTCAAAAGAGAAAAAAATAATAAACTTGCCATTGATAACGAGAACTACTCTTTGATATTATGAACAATATTATATTTATGTAAGCACTAGTTCGTTTTACTTTGGTAATGAGGCCAGTAGGTTTTAAAATAGAAAATAAGTTTACACATTGAAGAAATTCAAGCTTCATGAATGAAAAAGATGTGTATTGCGTTTTATCAAAAAAAATAAAAAATAAAAAAAAATAAAGAAAATAAAGGAAAAAAACTGAATTCAGCCACACGCTCCCGTAGTGTTTTGATGTGAAACACTTTAAAAAACGACTGCGAAAACACTTTGGAACTGTCAAAATAATGAATTGACTAGCGAAAACTGAGTATGATACTTTATTATAAAAATACTTTGATAATGCATATACGTAAACTTGAACCTCAAAACAAACAAGATATTTTATTCGAAATGAGGTAAGTCAATTGTGTTTTTCTCAAGAATACTGTTTCAGGCTCTTTAGATTTCAAATGGTTTGAAGCAACTCAACTTTTTTGTCAACAAAAGGTAACAAATTTTCAAAATCATCTTTCGATGTGGGTCGCCCTAGCAACGAACTTTCCCACAGATAAGACTTCAGAAACGTTATCAAAAACTTGAACATCTGAAGTTTTCTTTAAAATCCGGCAGGAAATTTCATGAATAGATTGTGTTTTAGCATCAAAAAAACACGGATGCAATCAGCTTGGCGTTCATTTATGACAACGAAGGAAGTTTCCACTAGTTTTATTGTCACCATGTGGTAAAAGAAGACTATAGCATTCTCCATTTTGCTTTCTGTTTCCTTTATTTGTAGATACTAAAGTCCTTCAACAACTATTTCAAGACATAACTTTCAAAAGAAAATTTCATTTTGACCAATAAAAAAAGAGAACAGGAATCAAATTATCTTCTTTATTTTGAGGTCACAGCTTAATTCTGAGAGGGACAGAATCGTCCACAACAATAGCATAAAACCATAGAAAATATTAAATATTTATTACCAAGTGAGAGTAGGCCATCTTTTATCATTTAAGACGCAAAAGAATGGACTATAGCCCCTGGTTTTGATCGATCTCTGACCATTTTAACATCTTTAATAAACATTTGAACGATTTATTGCAAAATAAAAATAGGCCATTTTGGGGCACAAAGCATGGACTATAGGCCACGGTTTTGATGGATTTCGGGCCATTTTCACACCTTTTGGAAAACTATGAATTATTTATTGGAAAATAAAAATAGGCCATTTTGGGGCAAAAACCATGGACTATAGGCCATGGTTTTGATGGATTTTGGGCCATTTTCACACCTCTAAGAAAATATGATTTATTAATGAGGCATCAAAAAAAGGCCATTTTGGGGCAAAAACCATGGACTATAGGCCACGGTTTTGATAGATTTCGGGCCATTTTCACACCTCTAAGAAAAATATGAATTATTTATTGGAAAATAAAAATAGGCCATTTTGGGGCAAAAAGCATGGACAATAGGCCATGGTTTTGATGGATTTCGGGCCATTTTCACACCTCTAAGAAAAATATGAATTATTTATAAAGCATTAAAAATAAGGCCATTTTGGGGCAAAAACCATGGACTATAGGCCATGGTTTTGATGGATTGAGGGCCATTTTCACACCTCTAAGAAAAATATGAATTATTTATTGGAAAAAAAAAATAGGCCATTTTGGGGCAAAAACCATGGACTATAGGCCATGGTTTTGATGGATTTCGGGCCATTTTCACACCTCTAAGAAAAATATGAATTATTTAT
>JAAAQI020155219.1:0-10310 GCA_011800005.2 Stichodactyla mertensii | reverse complement strand
TAAAAATTTTCTTTCAATGATTTATTTAAGCTAAAATAGTTTAGTTAATGTGGTTAATTATTGCATTCTGGTTTGTTATTTCATCTACTTCATTCAGCAGCTTATTGCCAGTCTATGGCGCGCTACATTAACAATGTCTTTTGGCTTGTATTTGGAGTTCTAGCGTCCTACAATTTATGTTAGAATCCTACAGAAAATGGCTTCTTGTCGCTTTTCAAAGCCTGTTGGGGATTCTTGTGGCTCTAGTGTGGATAACCCCGCAAATGTCGAGTGTGTGGTTCTTGGAACCTGTGCTAAAGATATTGGAGGTCATCTGTATCCTTATCGTGTTTATGGCGACCCAGATTTAGACAATGAAGCAAAGCTGATACTCGCCCGTGCAGGTAAAGTGGTATTCGCTATTATTTACTTAACTTGTGCGATCAAACAAAATCTTTTATAATTGCATGGTCATTAATGTATTATTCATGATATGACTATGGTTTATTGCTACTCCTCAGGGGTGTTTGAAATCAGTAGCTTTCATCTTGACCTTACTACTTGCCCAAGACATCGCGACTTGTTTGGTATCAGGTGGAGATCAAACAAAAAGACTTGTGGTGCACCTAGCTCGTGGTGTTCCCACACAAAATTGGTCAAAGGAGAACGCAGCATAAACCTATCCCAGGCCGAGCAGCTGTTGCTCTCTACCAATGTGCTACTTCCAGTTGCGTCACGTAAGTACTGCTAAGGTTTATCCTCTCAGTGCATCATTTTAGATTCTTTTAATACTTGGTTTCAATATTCTGGATAAACCATTCAAAAAGTACATATTCTTTACATTAGACATATGCAGGCAGTGTCGCCGTAAACTTGAAGAGCTACAAAAATCTGCTGGAAAAACAGCTTCAGCAGCATCAAATGTAGTACCGTCCATCGCCAGAAAAGACACCAACACCAACACCAATAACGGCAACTACAGGACTAGCTGCAGCTTATCTATATGAGGAAATCCCAGAATGTCAATCTACAGAACATATAGAAACCATTAAGATACCATTAAGGTAAGGGACTGTTCATTAATTATCCCTTGGGGGGTGCTGACTTAGAGGGGGGTTGAAAGAACCAGGGGGGCTGTGAAATGTTTCCCCTTTCCCCTCCTACTTTTTCTCCATTAAGTATCCCCCAAGGGATATTTAATGAACAGTCCCTAAGAACAACACTGATGCATATCTCTCAAACCGCTCGCAATAACCCTTTCAGAGGCACACCCTACCCAACCTCCCAGATCTGAGATTTGCCATGACATGGCGCATGTACACGTTGTAGCATCTACCAGCAGGTTGCCTCAGAGACAGCACACCTGGGGAGGAGAGGGAGGAATTATATTTTTTTATCTTAGTCCCCCCCTCTCCCGACCTTTTCCCTCTAATTTGCATGCTGCGCCGTCCCTGCAGATGGCTACCCTCAAACAAGATAAGATGATGTACTGAGCACTACCTTGTATATTAATAGTATTAATAGTATTAACGTTTTATCTTGGAACTTTCGGGGAACAAAGAATAACAGAACGAATTTCAAAGCTTACTCATCAAGGAACTGAGCATGTATGAACCTGACTCCCAGGAATTTCAAGAATCACAAAACAGCAGCGATGATACACAGCTTACATTCGCCAGGACAATGCTGGATACTATCACAGCTCTCTGATGATAGCATCTTGTTGTCTTATGAAGAGGACTGGAATAAGCATTCGCCGACCCCCAAGGAGGCAAAGGGGCGTGCAACAAGAAAGCTGCCTCAAAGGCGCATGTAAGATGGTACATCGACGAAGGCCACGATGTGCAGAGTGCCCAAGATCTACGTGATGCTATTTTATCTTAAGGTGGATTAAAAGGTCTGGAAGGCGTTTGAAGTAGGCAAAGGAAAACTTATAATACAAAGTGAAATCAAAGGTGCGTGCATTTATAAAAATATTCCCACAGTATCTGTGCGCAGACCTATTTCGTCAGTCGTAATAAATAACAAGAATGAAACGTCATCTGCGGATTTAGGGGGTGCGCAGCCCTATCCCTCCAGTTCGGTTGACTTTTTTCCCCTAGTTTGAAGATATTCAGTGCAAAATAATCTTTTCTTTCACGGCCACTCTAGGACCGAAATTGCGGGAGGAGCAGATAACCAATAACCCAAGCTTCACTGAAATAGCTCCATTTCTTTCCAGCGGTTCTTTGTTCTGTAACACCCATTTCAATATTTCCTTTTCTCAAAATCTTGAAACATAAGTTTAAGTTGTGTTTTTGTGTTGCTGATAAGGGTCCCCTCCTTTTTTAATTATGTTTTCTATCATTGCTCTTTGTATACTAAGTGCTAAGAGGCTGTCGTGCCTTCTTCTTCAGTTCTAGACTACCTGAGGACTTGCTCATTCCAAAGTAACTGGCAACCTTTTCAGCGTTTAAAAGGAAAGTTCTTCCAAAAGGAGAGACCAGCAGCCTGAAGTGGCAGAGCAAGATAATTCACCTGCAGGCAGTGAATTTCTTACTTGTCCAAATGAAGGGTGCGTGAAAATGTACCAGCACCACTCTAGTCTCGAAAAGCACCTTTCATTCAGAAAGTGCAAGATGATGCCTGAAAGCGATTCCCTTCTCGACTCAGCAAGGAAAAGATATCATCTTTTAACTGAGGGTGCCGAAAGCATGATCTCATCATCATCAGTTGAACAGGGCGAAACACCTGCTACTACTTCTCTGCCTGAAGGATGGGCCTTGAAAATGAATAGAAATGTCGCTTGGTTCAGTGATGCTCAGAGACAGTACTTGGAAGAAAAATTCAACCTTGGTCAGGTTACTGGTCAAAAGCAAGATCCAAATGCTGTCTCTTGTGATATGAGATTTGCCCGGAAACTGGATGGCACCAAGCTCTTCACCTCTGATGAATACCTAAGCCCACAGCAAGTACAATCTTTCTTTTCATGCATGGCTGCAAAAGTAAGGAATACAGAATACTCCGAAGCAGACCAAGTAGCAGCACAAGAGAAGAAACTGTATGATGAACTTCGCCAAGATATTCTAGATGAAGTTGGCCTATGTCACCCAGTTGTTTATGACAACCTTAATCTCTGCGCTATGGCCAAGGGAAATTGATTGACACAATTGAGTATAGCTATGCTCAGAACCATCTGCGAGTTTTTTATTTACCAATAGAGGGCTTTGAAAACAAAAGAAAAAAGGAGTATATAAGCCCTTCATCAGCTTATTCTTGCATGCGAATGTAATAACTAAGTAGTTATTTCTATTTCAAGATGCGAGCCCTAATGTTTTAAGCTAGATAAATCATTATTACAAACATTTTACTTTTTATTCTTTTTTCCTTGTGATAACTGCTTAAGATATTTTTGACATGTTTTCCCCCCACTATGGTTAGGATAGGCTTTTATATCATAGCAAATCAGAAGTAGGCCATAGTTTGGGATCCCTGTGTTGGTTGATTAATATGTAACTGGCGTATTCGAAACGGACATTTAAATCACAAGTCTTTACAAGCTAGCGACCACGTTCTTGCCAATACATTGGTCTCAGTCTTTCTAAACGATATTCTTTAAGATGTGACTTTGTTATTCTCTTGCGAAGTCATAATCCTGTACATCGTCAAACTTATGTTATTCAGTTGTCAACTTCAAAGTAAACGGCTACTGAACAGTGAATAATTCTTGTCTTCTTACATTCTTGGACTTGCAACTAAGATGTTGCTTAGAATAGAACAAAATCTATTCGTTGTGTTGAGGTACATGTACTTATCCTCAACAATTTTGGTAGTGATTCCCACTTCTACCTTTTTAACCTTTAACTTCCGCTCACGACACGTGTTCGTCTGGCCGCTAGCCAACCAATAGCGTGGGCGTGAGTGTGTAGCGCGTGGTTTTGCAGAGTTAGTGTGTTCATCGATTGGTAAGTAAATCTTCATTATTTTTCGCCTTTATACCCTTTATTTGCTTAGCCTGCTCGTTTGTAATCAGAAGTGTTTTCTCTTAGGAATTTACTGTATCATTCTTACTCGCTGTGACTTATCGAATCCTGAGCAAGTTGTGATTAAAGAGTTTGATATAGTGAAACCTTTCGATGCACGTTGCATAATTGTTACTTGTGTTCTACGCCGCTACATCGACCCCTACACGTTGCAAAGCTAATAACTTTTTTAGATTCATCGAAATAGTTGGAACAAAGATCACATTTATTCTGGCATTCAACACAACCTACATCATTAGAAGAAACTCGATCTTTATTACCGGTTTTCAATTTATAGGGAGCTAAGATTTCTTTTAGATTCTTGGTCCTCCTGTATGCTGTAATAATTCGTTTTCCTGAAAAAATATCTTTACGTTCTTGGGAAGATTCAAGTAAATATGTATAATTTCTTAAGATCTTATTTAAATTTGGCAAGTTTAGGTTAAAATCTGTAACAAATGGCAAAAAGGTGGTTATTTCATTTGACTTTACTTACCTTCAATAGATATGTATATATACAAAAGGAATAAGGAATAAAGAACAATTGTATTTTACAGTAATCAACTTGCCGGACAACATTGATTATAATCAAACAAGCAAACAAGACAAGCGCGACGGGGATGTCTTTGCTTGTCACGCAATCACTTATATTTGTGGTCGTTTATGAAGTATTTCATGTTTTTTTTTATTGAAGCTGCTGACTTAGTATAATAGACCTTAATCGCTTGGACGTATTTGTTTTCCCAATACAGGTCACGTATTATTCCTTTGGGACTTTTTCCTTTGTTTAATGTTAACGCTTGAAAAGTGACATTAATATGGATAAACCTCAAACAAAGAATGGTTTTCCCAAGAGGTCTGAATTGGGAAAACATTTCGCCCAAGCGAATAAGGTCGTCGATAAAATTAATTTAATCATGCCTAAAAACAACATGGCGTCAATAGATGTGATCTTTGTTCCAACTATTTGGATGCATCTAAAATTATTAGCTTTGCAAGCAATAGATTTTATTCTATCAAGCAACATCTTAGTTGCAAGTCAAAGGAGGACTCTATACTCAGCAGCAGACGTTCTTCAAGAAATCTTTGCCGATCCTGATTCAGATTTAGAAGAATACTGTAGCACAGAGGAAGATGATCGGATATAAACTCGGACCGTGATTTTGAAGGTGTTGAATTCAATCAGGAGCAGTTCGAAAGCCCTGAATCGTTAGAGACAGAACGAAAACAAGCACCACATGCAGAGGTAAGTCAAACTTTTACTGCTAATCCAAGAGGAAGAGGTGAAACTGGTCGCCCAAGAAGCACCATTAGAAGTAATAAAGAACAAATGCAAGCCACACTGGAGTTACAATGGAAATCTGTCGATGGTAAGCCCCAAATTCCAGCATTTACTGCAAACTCTGGGATTCAAGTGCAGTTACCAGATGATGCTGTATTTTTGACTGATAAATTCGTGGATAATTTGTTTACTCGGACATAGTTGTGTGCTGAACAGTATAAAAGGGACAATCCCAATTTAGCTAGACGCTAATTTGTGGAGAGAAACAACAAGGAATGAAAATGGAAAAAATTCTTGCCCTTACTCTTCTCATAAGTATTGTAAAGAAACCTGGAATATCCGACTACTGGAGCGAAAATCCTCTGTTGAAAGGATCAATATTCAATAAAGTGATGACTAGAAACAGATATCAGTCAATATTGCAGTTTCTGCATTTTGCAGACAACAGCACTTACAATCCAAATACCCACGACAAGTTATATAAGGTTTCTGCATTTTGCAGACAACAGCACTTACAATCCAAATACCCACGACAAGTTATATAAGGTGAAGACCAGTAATCAAGTATTTGATTTCCAAGTTCAAATCAGTGTAAATTCCAGATGCCCATATTTCAGTAGATAAAGAATTGCGTTTATGGAAAAGTAGGCTTTCCTTTAAACAATATATTCCCTTGAAAAGAGCAAGATTTGGCATAAGACTATTTAGCCTTTGTGAGACATCAGGGTACATGTGGGATTCTTTTGTCTACGTGGGAAAAGAACCCCGAGGTCTTGCCAACAACAACAACTTGGTAAGAGAATTAGAATTGAGTGGGGTAGTGACTCCAAGGCTTATGGATAGTCTTCTTGGAAAAAGGTACAAACGTTTTGTTGACAACTGGTAAACCAGCGAAGAGTTATTCAGATATCTTCAAAGAAACCAAACAGCTGCTTGTGGCACAGGAGAAACCGACTGAAGCTTCCAACATCTCTAAAAGACCCCAAGCTCAAAAAAGGAGCACTTTCCTTTTGTACTAAGGATAATATATCAGCTGTGAGATTGCAAGAAAAGAAAGAAGTGTATTTTTTGTCTACTATTCATAAGGATGTTGTTGTTGACACTAGCAAGAGATACACGTAGTGCATGACTACAATACATAGATCGCAATAATGAAATGTTGGGGACTTATTCCTGTGTAAGGAAAAGCATGAAATGGACAAAAGTAGCTTTTCATTTCATTGGAGTACTGAATGCCCATATCCTTTACAAGAAGTCTAGAGGAAATGAAACACTCCTCAAATTCAAATTGGAATGCATCAATTCTCTGCTGGCTGCTTTTGGGGCTGAACCTGCTGTTTCTGATGTTTCAAACATTTTCAGGGCGTCATTTCGCAGAACTAATTCCACCTACAGCCAAGGAGAACCCACAGAAGAGATTTGTTGGGAACAAGGGAGAAGAAAACAAAGCAGTGTCAGTGTGGATATTGTGTCAACCATCCTAGACTGTGCTGTTGTGAATATCGGAATTACTGTGTAATTAATTATCACGCTATAGTGTAATGCGCGCGCCAGTACGCCCTTTGATTCCTAATAAAGAAGCAGGAACTACAGTCATGTAATAACGTGTGTGCCGCACCATGTTTTCGTCTACCATATAGAATAAGTACATTTCCTTTACAAAGAGGTAACAATCAGATGTCTGACTTGTATTATAAAACTTGATTTAACAATATTTTCCTTTTTTTTTTTTTTTTTGGTTTTCATTATTTCCTTCTGTTCATTTACAGTTCCTTACTAACAATTTTTAAAAATCCAATATGCCGCCCGGTTGGTTGGGCTAGGGATCCAGGCAAGGAAGAATTTAAAGATTTTAATTTAGCTTTTATCGCATTATTGTTTTATAACGCTAGGCCATGTGGCAATGAGAGATTTTATCCAACTGAATTTGGTCATTTTTAGGCATTCCAAATCCATTTCATGTTCAAAATCGCTAAAAAATAAAAATCGCCGAAATATTTACGTTTTATTTAAAATAAAAAAATTACCCGTCAAGTTGTCCAATTATGTCTTGTATTTGTGACTGAATTGTGTATTTGTTTTTATAATTAACCATTGGTTGCCAGCCTGTTATGTTATTGATAGGCTATTTTGGTCCCTCTAAAAGGGCCCATAAAATCGCAAAACTTCAACGGTCGCCGTACGCCGGGAAAAAAAATTGTGAGCCATAAGAGTATTTTTTACATAAATAACTTACCAAGATCTTCATTTTGACAAAGTTTCAGAAAATTCGAATTTTTTCGTTCTGCACGCTTCAGTCGATATTTACAGACAGCCACTCTAAAGCACCAACAAAATGGTCGAGAAAGACTGGTACGAGAAGGGTGTCCGTGAGGTTATTTGTTTATGTTAAGCACGTTATCACTTAACAACACTAGATCATGTTGTGAAAATATAATTGTGACAGTGGGTTTGGTAATGGCTTCCTACACACACAGACGGAGTTATTGATGAAGATGAGTTTGTGCTCTTATACGACATGAACAGGTCTCAAAATCCGGAATTTCCTTATACGTGCCGCTACAGCGATCTTATTCCAAGGTTTGGTAGACCAGTTCCAGTAATCAGTATGATAACAAATGAGGTAATGCGCTTCATCTATGACAATCACCACCACCGATTAACAGATTGGAATGCTACTCTTCTCAATCCTGTCTCTACAGCAGTACATAGAAGCTGTGTATCGTAAAGGTGCTGCTCTAGACATATGTTTTGGCTTTATAGATGGAACTGTACGACCAATCTGTCGCCCTGGTCAGTCTCAGAGATTGGTTTACAATGGCCATAAACGAGTTCAAGCTATAAAATTTCAGTCCATCGCTTTACCAAATGGAATGATCGGTCATTTATATGGTACAGTAGGTAAGTTATTCCTTTTTTATGCCTTGAAAAATGTTTCGTTTTGTTTTCCTAGACCGCAGGGGTAGGTTTAAATAATTGAACTAAACAACTCCCTTCTTTTAGTCGCACTGGGTAGAAATCTTTTATGGTGTTGATATTGATAACTAAAATTAGCAATGTAAAAAGAATGATTTGATTAAGAAATTTATCTTGTAGAACACCGTAACACAATTCTGTCCCCTGAAACATTACAACTGTTAAATTTGTTATTCAATTTAATGCTTATATATGTTTTACATATGACCATAGAAGGAAAGATGCATGATTCTGGTATGCTGATGAAGTCATATCTCTTGACCCAGTTACAGCAATATGCCTTTTCACCTGGAGGTCGTCCACTTTGTGTATATGGTGATCCTGAATACCCACACTGTGTTCATCTACAAGCACCATATAGAAATGCTATCTTTACTCCACAAATTCAGCAGTTTAATGCATCCATGTCTGCAGTTCGTACATCAGTGGAATGGCTTTTTGGAGATGTAATCAACTATTTCAAGTTCCTTGATTGTAAGAAAATTTTGAAGATGCCTTACGTTCAATAGGTGAAATGTACAGAGTCTGTGCTATTTTGCGCAATGCTCTTACATGCCTTTAAGGCAATCAAACTGCAGACTACTTTGAAATGGAGCTTCTAACAATTCAAGAATATTTTGCTTAGAGCTTCAAAAAAGACGTGTATACATATATAATATTCATTTGTTATATGACGAGGTAATTTTGTGGACTATGGTTGAATTCCATTTCATAACTTTTGGTACAGACCTAAAATAAAAATTACCTCACATTCCAAGCCTATATAATAAATATCTTAGTAGCCTTGTTTACTTGACCCAAACCATAAGTTATGGATCCTTGTTTTTCTCAGCTTTATATGAATAGCTCTTGCACTATGTGCCTGAGTCATAAGGCAGTGAAAAAGCTGGGTCCATAATCTATGGTATGTACCTCACACCCAGGTAATCTAAAATCTAATAAGCTTTTGGCTGCACCATCACAGCGCGGGTCAATCACAACAGAGCTAGGCTCCAATTAAAGTGAAGAAGATCGAATAGGAATTTAGAAGTACATAATATATATATATAATAGAGAGATATATACAATTTAGTGCACTGTGCATATAGTCAATATCATGGTGGGAATCATAAAATCAAATGAGCCCTTTGGCTAACTCGTGGATACTAAATGGGCTGTACTTGAGTTACATTGCGTTTGTGAGATTGTATTTTTTGTCATATATTCTAAACTTATGTTTTATTGTATAAACTAGACACGAGACAATAAAACTACAAATAAACACAAACGTTGTAAGCAAGAAACTAATACAGCCAGGATTTTGAGTATTTGTGGAGCAGTTAGTTCATTCAAACGCGGTTACTTTACCCTTTTCATGATAGAAGTGTTTCCCAAGTTCAAATGTGTGCCTGAAAACTCAGCTAACACTAGCGAAGATCGCCTTGATTCCTGACTTGTTGGTTTGTTTCTCTTGGCTGTTACAACGTTCTGTGTATTGCGTAAGACCGATCTGTTGTTGTCATCGGAGTCCTCTAGATTCTTCCAAAATATTACCCGAGTTGACTCCACTGTAATAGGATTTACTTTGATAGTCTTTATTACAATATTCCACCAAAGAAGGATCGAATAAGAATCTCCTTAATTCGTCGCATAACTCCTAGCTTGTAGATTGCGACTTACAAACCATTTCTGTGATGGGTTTCCTGTGTAGTACCAGTCCTTTTGCATGCCTATATGCTCGTGTGTGCATGATCATAGTTCTAGATCGGTTCAGTGTCAAATACACCATTTATGAAAGCATAATATCACGATTTAATAAATCAAAAATCGTGATATATATCATATAGTCTTGATTAGTTTGCTGCTCTCAATTACCTATTTAAAGACCAAACTCGTTCCAAGATTCCTTATCTTAGTCAGGGAGCTGAGTAGGCATAAATAGATTGTGCTCGGCAGCTTTTGATCAACTTTTTGTAGTACCAGCAACCTAGGGCAACTTTTGCCTTCCTTGGCAATTTTTGAGCAACAAATTGATATAAAACCGATCCAAACCATAAAAGGTCGTTTCATTTCGAAGGATTTTATTAAAACTG
>JAAAQI020155208.1:0-10311 GCA_011800005.2 Stichodactyla mertensii | reverse complement strand
TTTCACGGTCGAAGGAAAATCACTCTATTTTGGAAAATACTATTACTATAGACATGATTTATGAGAAAAATTACCGATATCCTTTGCGGCCTTGAAGTGTTGACTGTTGCTTCGGCTGCGACAACGATTTTTGAAATAGGTGTATAATATTTTCACACGGTCCCCCTCATCTTGATCATGTTTCATTCACATGATCCCCCTCCTCTAATTGCAACATATACTTTCTTTAACCCCCTATAGCCAATTTTTTTCAATTCCCCCCCCCCCAAAAAAAAACACCAGCCCCCCTCCCGATAAAAAATGAACGGTGGCTTACCAGGAGGGACTCCTGCTCTTAATATACGCGGGCGCGGGGGCCGTACCACAAGTTATGGATCGAGTTTTGTCCATTGGAAGATAAAGAATGCACCAGTGGAAAAACAAGGTTCCATAACTAACGATTTTAATAAGATGCTTATTATACGGTAAGGCGAACACAAAAATGGTTGTTCTTACCGTAAGTTATAGACCGTAAATATTGGCCAATGAGAGCGCGCGAAATTACCTTGCCATTTAATAAACTCATGTCTCTATTGTTCATTGCAGCGAGGCAGACCAAGAATTAGCTTTACTCGCCAACCACTGGAACTGTCCTGTCATAAGCAACGACAGCGACTTCTTCATATTCAGTCTTCCAGCGGGTTACATTCCGTTGTCATTCCTTGACCTAACTGATAGCGAGCCAACGATCTCGGCACGGTCGTATCAGCGCCATCGCCTGGCAAACCACCTGAAAATCAGCGAGGAGTGCCTGCCCCTTTTTGCTTCGCTAATGGGGAATGATTACACAGAAGAGGAGACACTAGCCCCCGTAAGACAAGCACTGTTTCCATCGACGGAAGGAATTCGCGTAACAACACGCATCATGACCTTCGCAAAATTCATATCACGTTCTCACAGTCCAAGCGAAGCGTTGCAAGCAGTTCTGGATTTGGTACCAAATGAGACTCAGAAACAGAACTTGAAATCGAAACTCGAGATGTCAATGTCGATGTACGAAATTAGCGATGAGTCTCTAAGGGGATATTTCGAGCAAAATGAGATACGAACCAGTTTGAACCAGAACAAAACCATCCCTGCTTACGTCATCAGGGCATACCGTAATGGTGAATTCCCTATCGATTACATTGGCGTCATGGTTTCTGGTGAGCGAATGTTAAAAGTTCAAGTCGAAGACACGGACAAAAACTCGGCTAACGATTGCTCAGATAGTCTTAGGCGTATAAACTATGGTATTGTGGAAGGACCTACAGTTACTGAATTCAATAGAGTGGAAACTGAACTGGTTTGTCAAGAAATTTCACCCTTTACGGGGACCGTACCTGGGTATGGAAACATACCAAATTTGAAGAATGTGAGAGATGTTGAAGAAAGTCTAAGACTTAAGCTGTTGTTAATAGTTCTCAAGGCAAATACAGCCCTCATAAAGTCACTGCCAGTGGAGTTCCAGTTGTACGCGGCTTCAATTCGCTACTGGATTTTCCAGGCCACCCCCCGAGTTAACCAGAAATGGGTGCAAGCGTTGCTGTTGGTACACTTAAAGTTACTCGCCAGAAGTGAAGATAACCCACCCCCCATGCGCGAGACAAGACAACTACGAGTAGACTTTGACATCAATTGTCAGCACGGTTTTGCACAGTGGCAGTCAGTCATTAGTGAGGCATTACAGTTGAACCAGATCTTGGTTTTCCCTGCGCCTGCTCCAAATATTTCGACGCTGTACAGTGGTATTGAGGCCCAAACAATCGTTCAAGAATTAAACAAAGGTAAGCAAATGATCCTCAGCGATTCTTACTAGTAATGTATAATACTGCAAGGCTCTTCTTTGCTATTACGAGAGGAAAGGGGAAGAAAAACTTGGAGACCCAACAAGAAATTCTACTTCACATGAAATGCAGAGTCCTACCGCTACCGCTGTAACGCCCTTGATTTCCGGTAACCACTTGCTCAAACTTCGCTTGATTCCTTGGTTATTTTCATCACAGGTAAACAAGCAGAAGAATTCGTTGAGAGAGTAGCCCTATACAGACAGCTTTACGCTGCTGTTACAGAAGGTTTGGCAGATGAGCTAGCATAGCTAACTTACCCTACAAAACTTTGAACAGAACAGAACAATCAAGGCACAGTCTAGATGGAGGAAACTTAACAAATGGAGACTTAATATGAAAGTAGATTGTCTGTAGAAACCCGCGCCATCTCTCTGTTTAAATTGGAGATACTCATGCGCAGACAAAAAGGTTGTCTCGGTTAGTCACGTTGGGGGTATGCCTCGTATTTGGGGCGACTTTTATCCATGTAAACAGCTTACGTATGTAAAACATGTTAAAAGGTTTCGTCGTTTTCAAGATTGAATCAGTAGTGAAACCCCTTGATATGTGTTGCAATTATGTTCAAATATTGACATAGGAAAAATACTTTAGTCAAAACTATTTAGGCACATCTAGGGTACTATACTAATGTGTTTTGAGGGTTGGGGGATTATTTGGGGTAAATGGAGAGTGTTCCGATAATAAAACCTGGATATGTCCCAAATCAGAATCGACCTGAACAGATTGGGCTTCCTGTGTCACACGCGCGTATCCCGCGGGTTTGAAAGCAAAGGGCCAACAAACATGGCGGATATTCTTTGGACGTGAAAAGTCAGAAAAAATAAATTTACAATAACACAAAACTCATTTTCATTAAAATGGAACCTTCGAGGAGTACATCCCCAACTGTACACATGGTTGCTGAAGGAGAAAAGTTCCCTAATGTTCGTATCCTTTACATAATTCAAGTCGATATGGTTGCTAAGACGACATGCTACGCAATAAAAAGATACTTAAAACCAATTATTGATATTATTGCTTCAAAGAACTTACGTTTTTAGCTTTTAATATGAATAGGGAAAGCTCAGGTAAGGATTGATATTGCGTTATTTGAAGTGCTTTCTAGCTTTAATTGCAGTTTTAGAAAAAATTAAAGCGTTGGTCTTGGTTCTAAGTTCTGTCGAAAATTGTTGGCTTTTTGTGGTATTTTGATATCACACTTGTAGGACTTAAATAAATATACTTGTTTTATTAGAAATAGCTTAATACTTTAAGTGATAAATGTATTAATTGAATGTTATAAGACAGCCATTGTAGCTTGCCACAAGTTTGTTAACAGCTGATAAAAAATCAATTCAAGGTTATAAGTATTTAGCTTAGTTATAATTGCAAAGAATTAATCTTAAATTAATAAAATACCTTTTAATAATGTTTAATGTTCAATGTCAAAAAAAGAATAACAATCAAACATTTCTTTTATAACACTGCAGGGGTAGATCCAGGATTTTTCTAGGGGAGTGAGCACCCATGAAAGGGGCTCTATAGCAGTCCAAAGGCCACTTTCCTGTCTTTAGGGTTGTGTAGTTGGAAGTAAAAGGGGCACAGTAGTATTTGGAAAGGGGATTTTCCTGTCTTTAGGGAGGCATACAACCCAAACACTCTCCCTCTAAATCCCAGCACCACTGTACTGTCAGATTCTAGAACTACCTGTTTGAGACCTTGACATTCAATTCCTAGTTGACTGCAGTAGTTCATTTCATCAAGGTGGCACAGTGGATGACATAACAAGACAGATCAGTCAGTTAGATACATCTCTTCATGACGATAATCCACAGAACCAATTAGTAGTTGATAAGTACCTGAAGGAGTGTGGCTTGCAGTATGAAGAAGATGAGGAGGAGTTTGGCTATGGAAAACTAGTGATTGATTACAAACCCCCTAAACCTGTCACCAAGATTGTCACAGATAAAGGTGCACCCAGTTCACTGCTCATTATTTAATTCACACCAAAACTAGCTGGTACTTTAAAAAATTAACATCTTTTCTTCCAAAATTCATGACAGAATTGCATTCTTTTTTATAGAACAAGAGATTAAGGAAGTTAAAAAATTTGCAGGGATGTATTCTGTAAGAACAGGTAATATACAAAAAATCTTAAAACTTGTTGAAGGTGTTTCGAAGTGGAAGGGGTAAAGTAAAGTAACTTAATGTTAGTAGTTCCTTACAGTTACAAGGTTGTTATTAATGAAAGCTGATGGTGTACACTTTACCCCCCTCTCTCTATCATTGCTATGTTTTTCAAGGGTATTGAAAGCTAAAGCTAAAGCTACACAGATTAGAGAGAAGTAGAAACAAGCGTGTGAGGTCACTGCAGAGGGTTTAGCCATGGACCTCTCACTTACCAGGCAATGCACTAACCAACTTCACCACACTTACACACTTGGGGGGGGGGGGGGTATGCCTTGCAGTGGCTTGGGATAACTAGACTGAAAATCTCAATATTTTCAACAAAGCATTTTACATTCCTATAGAATATCCATAATTCCCAAATGACTTTTTAAAGGATGGAGAAGGGGTGTTTTGAAAGGTGGGCTTTAGAATCAGAAATGATTGCAAAGGCATGAGAGGAGAATAAGTATTCTGACTTGTAAATTCTAATTTCTTAGCATTACAGCCAACAAGTCACAGTCCTTTTGAAAAAAATGGACTCAAATGGAAGACAAACATAACTAAAAAGGTGAGAGTTCATTTAAAAACTCTTCATGATGCTTGTGCTGAAAATAATTTTTTTTCTATCATTTTAATTTGCATTTTTATTTGTTTTCTATTTTGAACTTGAAGTCCACTTTGTGGTACATTGCACCAAATCTCATTTATTTATTCATTTATTTATCTTCTCATTTATTACCTCAACTCCTAACTCATTCATTTATTCATTTGTTTATTTATTCATTCATTCGTTGATTTATTTAATATTTTCAGAAGGCTGAAAAAAGTAAAGGAATGAAGCCAATGCTTGTGGAGGTAAATTATAAATTGTGGGAATGCATGATGGAGAAAAGATCTCATTTCCTTAAGGAAAAATAAATTTTGTTTTGCCCAACTAAATGGACTCCTTTGGACTATTGAACTTCATACTAAACTATAAATGGGCAAGACAAATTGCTTATATTTTTGAGTTCAAGAAATAAACTGCATTTTTTTTTGTTTTATCACAGCTTCATGTATTTCCTGGATATGAAGCCCAAGAGTTAACACCTCTACCATCCCCCCTAGTGGTGAAGGATGTGCTGGAAAAAGTGTTAAATGCACAAACAGACTTGAAAAGAAAGGTGTGATATAACTTTATGGAGAGATAAGATAAAATAAAATAAATCTCTTAATTTAAGTGCCTAGTCATTCTTGCACTTTCAGTATTATCTAGATCATTATTATTTATCAGAGGGGAGCTACAAAAAACCCCAAATGCAAAAACTTTTTTTAGGATCAACCCCTGTACTATACTAAGGCCCATAGCATTTGAACTTAGTGGTAGTCCACTAGTCTGTGACTAGTAAAAATTGGTTTGGGTGAGCAAAGCTTGAGAACCACCAGTCAATTTGTTATTTCTCGGCTAGTAACTTCTCAGCTCTAATAGCCCAAGGGCTAGTGATGAAAAAAGCTGAGGTCAAGCACTGGCCCAAAAGTCTTGAGCTGGATAGTGCCCATAGAGAAAAAAGTAGGTACTTTATATCTGAAAGTGTTAAAGAAACTAGCATAAGTTTGCTACATGTGTAGTAAAAAACACTGATACCTTGAAAATTGACCTTTTAAACTTAAGCATATAAATGTTTTCCCATTTCAGACCATGTGTCATAACAGACAACTAAAATATGCATTCCTAACACATGTTGGAGTGCAATTTATTTGTATTTTTTTTTTCAGCAAAAATTTAAGAAATATCTAGTCTCATTGTTAATGTCCAAGATGTCTGAAGCTGTGACACAGGTAACCTGCTATAATTGTGATCCAGAATAGACCCTTCCTGCATTTGCTTAAAGCTATTTTTTGTTGGAGGGGGTTCATAATTTAAGCTGATACAGATTTGAAATTATTTCCCAATCTAAGCATTCTGCATAACTTGTAACCTAGAAGTTATTATGAATAGCCTAATTCATTATGAGTAGATTGTAATGGTTTGATCTGATTGTTTTGTAGGACATCTTCTGGTGGTATTTCCTTGACAAATACCAGGTATATTTTATTGCACAATTAATATAATAATTTTATTATAACTTTATGGTCATGAAAATGATAACATTTGTCAAAACAATCACTTCTTCTGCATGTCAAGGTCATGACATTACATCTCCAACTGCCATGAGTTTTTCACAGTCATATGAAATGACTATTTTTTATATTATTGTTTTGTTTCTTATGCAGTCTGATAAAAAGATTCAAGAACTCATTTTCAACAGAGTTGCACACAACTATGTGAAAATGTTCTTTATGGCCCCAATAACTGAGTTCAGGGATACTTTCTTCAAGGTACATAAAGCCTGTGGTTTATTATAATCCTGACCAAAAACAGTAACGCAGATTGCAGTTGCTCAAAGAAATTTGAAAACTAATCTAATCACTTCCATTCTGCAGTTGGAAACCATTGGGACACATGCAATCTAATTACATATTTAATCTGTAATATCGTATAATTATATGACCTGTGACTTCTTTCTTGTGCAACATTTTCTCTAACCTGGTACTCTGGTGAATGATAATTAATTATGATAATTAATTTCTTATTCTGATATTTCAACAGCGCTATCCAAATTTGGTTTCCCAAGCCATTTACAGCACATTTTGTTTGGCTTTCCCAACATCATACAAACAGTTTGACTCAAAGTTTAAAGAGGAGCTAGTACAGTTAGTTTATCAATGGATGGTTGGTGAGTGTTATCATCATCATCATCATCATCATCATCATCATGTCTATGTCATCATTTTTCTCATAAATCAACATGACCACCAGTGACCAATGCCAGTATTCTTTTCCTCATTAAATTATTCTATATTGATTTACTGTAAGTGACATGAGAATTTCCATCATTCCACTTGTCATCATCACAACTTTCAGCAGCATCATTTAGTGTTTTCTGAGTTTAGCTATCTTGTGTGTAGGAACCAAGCCAGTGCCTCATTTATGGGAAAAGTGGAATCAAGATGCACTGGAGCCACCAGACATGAGAAAAGATGAACAAATCAAGAAGGATGCCTCTAAAGGTGTGTCTTTGTAGTCAATGCAATTTTTTTTTTCCTTTCAAACCTTCACTGGTTTATTTCTTGTTTCATTTGCCATTGTCTCTGGAAGTTATTATCTCTCAGTGTCCATAGCCTGGGTGGGAGTGTCCTTATATGTAAGAGTCTTGGCCTTTTTCTTTCGCTGTCTGTATTTATCTGGGGAGTGTACGTCTATGGGTGTTTGGGTGGCATGGGTGGCGTACACTGTTGTTACATCACCTCTCACCACTGTGGTCCAATGGGTCAGGTCACTGGTTCGAGCCCTGCGGATGTCACATGTGAGTAGAGTTTGTTAGATGTGTTGTTCTCTCCCTTGCCACGAGGGTTTTTCTCCAGGTTCTCCAGTTTTCCTCCCTCCATAAAAACCAATATGTGAGTTGTCAGAGTGTTGTGTGTTGTAAATATTGAATGTAGTGAAAGTGTGTGTAGAGCGAACCTCACGGAAGAGCCCCTCACGGGGAGTGATGGTTGTAAAATATGTGTTTGCCTTTGTCTTTGGAAGTCCTTATTTCTGGTTGTCCATATCTCTTAGCATCGTGCTTGAAACATCACTATTAGCAAACAATCACACCACCATCCGCTGTTTGGATTGTGTTTCAGGTTCACTGGTCAATCTTCCAATAGACTTGACAGAAGAAAATCTTTCCCGGCAATCCAGCATCAATAGAGTAACTAACACAAAGAGCTTGCCAATGATAGTGGAGAATAAGGCTAACACAATGGACAATAGATGTAATACCAGGAAAAAGTCTATAGCAATCAGGTAACGATTTGGTACGGTTTTATTGCTTTTTTTAAGGGATTCTCATTAATGTTACAGTAAATGCATATTTTACAACTATCACTCCCTGTGAGGGGCTCTTCTGTGAGGTTTGCTCTACACACACACTACCACTACATTCAATATTTACAGCACACAACACTCAACTCACATGGTGATGTGACATCCGCGGGGTTCGAACCAGTGACCCGACCCGTTAGACTCACAGTGGTGAGAGGGGACGCAATAACAGCGTACACCACCCATGCCACGCCCAATATTAGGACATGGGGTGTGGGGCTAGCATTTCTCAAATTTTATCATTATAAAGTGTCGTCGAAATGTGTTCATAATGTCAATGATGGTAATGGTAATGATGGTAATTTATAACGCGCAAATTCTGTATGACTATAATCAAGTATGCGGGACCGCGTTAACGTGATCATCCGAGAAAGGTGAAGTTCTAAGACCCTGAGTGTTGGTCCGGCCGGGGCTTGAGAAACCCACGACCTCCCGCACAACAGACCAATGTTCTACCAACTGAGCTATTCGGGTGGCGGTTAAAAAAGAGAGTGAGCAACGTCTTGTCTTTTGTAGTTCTATAACAAAGGAGTCTCCATCTTTTCTGTCTCTACCTGATGACAAACAAGACATGACCAACAGACTGTCAATAGACAGCATTACCTTGGCGGCTTCTACTGCATCCAGAACCACAGTCAAAGATTCCTATGCATCAGTACTACAACAGACCCCAAGAAATACCAAAAAGCAACGAGAAGTAAGTTCAGTGTATTCGTTAACAGTTAGTTAAATTATTTAGACGTTTTTCTCTTTGCATCTTTTTTCCTTACATTCTTTTTACGGAACGGAACATAGCAAGGGAATCATCCTTCCTTCGAAATTTATTTTCCTTTTACTCCTGCTTTTTCTTCCTCTCCCACCCCTTCATTTTTTTCAGTTCTCCCCTCCTAATTTTACTCCATTTAATCAATCTTGACTACCCCCCTCTTTGTCTTGTTGCAAAATATCTAAGTCTCCCGATTCTCCCTTTTCCCTTTTTCTTAAAGGTGCGGTAATAAAAGCAACAAAATCGTGCAACCAAATCGCGCAACATTGTCGCTTTGCAAGTTGCAGAGCGATGTTGTTCGTATTACCACTCACGTACGCTACTTGTCACGCAACAAGTACGGATGTTGCACGTTGTGGCTGCTTGTTGAAAAAAGTAGAAGCTCTTTTTACTTCGTGCAACAAAATTTTGCAACTTGACAAGTTGCGCGACAACGTGCACGATATTGTTGCTCGTATTACAGCACCTTTCGTGTTTTCGGTAATCCATACCAAGGAGTCATTCATGAAGTAAAAATCCACTTCATTATTTCTCAAACCCTCGTTATTATTTCAGTCGCATCCTGTAGGGAAAGGTCCAGAGTTTAGTCGCTCTGTCTTCGATGTTTACGGACACAGCCCATTAGTTGAACAGTTCCTCAAGAAACAGAGGCTCGCAAAGGACGCTGGGACGGCCATACTAGTTCAGAGGACAGAGATAACAGCTTTACCTCCGTATCCTTACAATATTTTCGATAGTTAGGACGGCGCATGTCCGTGGGTGAGAGATTTTGCAAGGTACTGGTCGGGATGCATCTGCGCATGTCCGTAGGAGTCAGAATCGTACAGTACCAGGAACGTCTAGGAGAGACTGAGTCTTCCCTTACTTTGCTCTTATTCCCAATCATTCACCCGTCTCCGTTTGATAGAAGTTCTCCCAAATAGTGCTATGCAACATATGAAAGTGCTTTATTTATTTATTTAATCCCTAAAAATGCTTTTATCTTACAAAACTTTCCCATAAAACCTGGACCCGTATTCAAGCATTGTGATTGGATGAATTACAATTTCGTGCTTTTTGATTGGTTCGTCGCGAAAGCCATTGAAGTGTTACGGTATCTTAATTTGGTCTACGACTTGCGACCAGTGAAAAAGCAATTCCTTGTTGCTTTGTTATACTTAGATAATTCATTCTCTTGTTGACAAAAGATCATTTTTTTATCCTTGATGAACTCTCAGTGTCGAAACTGAAACATATAAACAACTTATTAGAAAATCATTTAAAGCTACCAAAGAAATGTGCTCAAATTATAAAAGGTAGGTGGTAATGTTCATGATTATGATCAGAAGAATTATAATTCTAATAACAATCGTAATATTAGTGGTAATAGAAATAGTATCGTTGAATCAGAAACCTTTGGTTTCTTTCTGTTTCGTCTGTGTAGACTACACGAGGAAGATCTAAAGAAACGCTGGCAGTTTGTTAAAAAACACAAAGAAGGATACCAAGACTACGTCAGGTACTTGATAATGATAATGATAATGATTTATGATTTATATAGCGTCTTTTCTATGTGGATATAATCAAAGGCGCTTTACAAT
>JAAAQI020155197.1:0-10313 GCA_011800005.2 Stichodactyla mertensii | reverse complement strand
TTATTCGTGTATACCTCGTTCTATATAATATTATATATTCATTATATTCATAATTTTGTCAAATGCTAATGACCTAAGTCCCACTCGGGTGCAGTTCGGAAACCTATGACGCACTTGGTTAAACGGTACACGACGATACTACCAATCATTCACCCACGAATTTCTGAGGACACGGGACACTTTTTAGCGCGCAAGGGCCCCATGGGATGGATTTTTCTTCCTCTACCGCGTCCGACGCCTGGCACATTTTAGAGATACCTGGGAAATACACTGCGCTGAAATTCGTTATTGGAGTGTGTTTTTGTACTGTTGTCGTTGATTTGCACATTGATGGGGCTAGCTGGGCAAGTCTAAGTCTCACATCAGTGATAATTTATCCCTAATTGGTAAATTTACTAATTTACTAAAGTGTTATGTGACAACGTTTTTGCAGTTGGGTGTATACATGTATATATAAGTAGGTTAAAATTTGTAATCGTGACAAGACCATTGCTTGGGCTGCCTGTGCCGATTTTCTGAGGAATTGGGAGAGTCGGAAATGCGTCACCACTTAAGGCATTGTCACAGAAACGCTCAACCAAGAAGGCATCAGTCTGATTTAAAATCCACATTTGTTCTCTCCCAAACTAATCTTTTAGGCCTCGATAAGACAGGACATAGTTAAAGTAGCCGAAAGTAAAGTTGGTTTGACCGACTGGTCCTATGCTTCCTCGTGCTGCCACGGCCGAGGCACCAACAAATGCAACTACTTCGTTTATGATGTTAGCCGTGAAGCTGGTGCCAAAATGCCAACACGGTATCTTTGGTACGGTCCTGTCGGCGCCGGTGAAGACGGTTGGGGAAAAGCAACTTCGCTTGACTATTGGTCGCGTGTGTCAGTTCCACAGCCTGGAGACATAGTCGCAGCTCACAGAAATAACGTCTACCATGTTGGTATCTGGGTTGCCCCGAGGACCGTCGTGTCTGCCAACCGCGATAATATTGGAAAAAACAGCAACATGTATACTAATGGCTACAAGGATTTTGTGTATTGGCGATATCAGGGTGAAAAAATCAAAAGCTAATGGACACACCAGCTTACTTTGCTACTGTAAAGAACAAGCACTATTATCATAATCCTGTTAAATTCATTTGATTTCAAATACCTTTTTCTTCTTCTTGTTTTAACTGTGATCATCGGGTAAAATGAATCAATTTTAAATTAATTTTGCATCGAAATTCTTTGTAGGGGGAAAAAAAAGTGACTAGACGCGTTTGGATTTCTTATTCCTGACATTAAAGTAGCCCAAAAAATTTAAGTTGCAGTTAAGTAATTTTATTGCAGTTGTTTGTATTGTTTTTTCAATGTACAAAGTGTTCCTCTTTCTAGGCCATGTAATTCTCTCCATTTTTGGTGATTAGAACATAATTAAAAGACATTGAAAACTAAAACTCGGAAATATTTAAAATATTTATTACCCAAGAACTACCCTTCTTGTCTTTCTTCTACTGCGCTATATGTTTTCGAATCTTAGATACGGTACTCAATTTTGATTTTCTGTCGATTTTTTTTCCCGCCGCCAAACAATTCTTGAAGGGTATGTTTCTTTAACATATTCTTGTCTTAGATAGGGTTCAGGGTTTTCGGATCCCAACGGCACATCCATATCAATGAACTACCCCTATTATTAGAATGTATTAAATGCCCAATTTATTCGCTTTAGCGTTTTAGATTTGCAGCTAATTATAAAGCCCAGCTTAGGAAGGCATTCACATCGAGAATCCTTGTGAACCTATTATAACTACAAGTAATTTCTGAACCAAGAACTAAAGGTGCTGTTACACTAGGTAATTTTCCCAGCAACTTGTCTTGCAATTTTGTTGCGCCGGAGACAAGTTGCACGAGACAATGCCTAGTTAACATACCAAAACTGACTCGCAATTTGTTGCCGCAACCGTTTCAAGAAGCAGAGCTGAGTTCGGAAGAAAATTGCGAGACAAGTTGCAAGGGAAAAAAGGTGTAACAGCACCTTAAGGGAATAGTTTGTCAGACTTCTGGTACCTGGTGAAGGTAAGTATGCATGTGGAACACGTTGAAATACGAAACGTTTATTACAAAACTCGAATTATTTCACAATATGCAGTTTCACGCAAGCGTTGCTGCATGTCAATGTCAACAAGGGATTTGCTCCAGGGGCAGTTCCCCGAGTCATTTTGCACAACCAGTACACACGAGAAAGCATGCTGCGGGAGCTTGCTGCATGGTATGGTCATGCTCGCTGATATTTAACCAGTTTCATATCAGGAACCAAGCGAAAATTCTGCTCCCGCCACAACCATTTTTACATGAAATCTTTGGTACAAACGAAGGAGCAAAACGACCCTGGAGCCTGCTGCTGAAGCAAACCCTTGGTTTGTTGTATTCCAAGAAGCTGAACGAACCGTGAGTGCAGTTTTCATTATGCTAATGACTGCCGCCATTATGAAAGAGGTCAATGGCGTCCTTTAGATTTTTCTCGCGCGACGGCCATGTTGTCTGAAACGATATGTTTTGCCTGGTGAGCCTCGCATTCAAGTACATCTGAACGAGTTTGGACGGCCATAAACAAAGCTTTTTATTCTTATGGGAAAGATAAAGATCTATTGCTTTCATGGGAATCTTCCAATCGATTCAAGTGTTACGGTTACGATGCCACTGCGAATTTGCGGTGTTGCTTTCCATTGATACCAAGATAATCATTTTTGAGTTGAAATATGAATTGCCGATGAGAGTAAATTTATATTAAGCTTCGAAAATGCTGGCACAGGGAGAGCTTGAGTAATGTTGGCAGAGTTTGTTTTAGTTTTCTCAACGCCTACGTTACCGGTGGTAATTGGAATAACATTTTTCTTCCTATCACAACAGGAGGTTACCGACAAGATAGGCTCGTTTTAGATTAAAATATTAAAACTCTGTACACATTTTTCCATCAGGAGAGTATAGGGCGCATGAATACTGGTAACGATGCATCACGAGAGCTCAAAACCAGCATTACACTGGATTGAGTATCTTAGTTTCTCCTTGAGCGTGCTCTTCTTGTGGTAGTTCGGTAGTTTGAGAAGGTTAAAACATGTGGATGCTGTTGGTAGTCTTCCTACTGGGTCGCGTCGACGCCTGATGTTCAGGAATCCTCTGAGCACGCTTCCTACTGTATCACCATCATCCTAGAGATAGTATATCCACAAAGAATCATTGGCAGAAAATGGATCTTAACTATGATATAATATGTTTCATGAGCTACGAAATTCGATTATCCTACAAAACTGTCAAAAATCTTAGAGAGAACTGGAAATAAGGATGATAAAAGAAGCTGTTTATTTACCTCATCATCACCGCATTCCACACAACGTACAGAAAATGGCGGTTCAAGATGCTCGAAGCCAAGCAGAGGAGGCTTGGAACAGCTGGTGACAAACTGCAAAACAAAAAAATCAGAAATACGAGAAAAATCGACCAATACAATACCAAGAAAAAGTAACACAACTAACGATATGAATCGTAAAAAGAGAAGACATTTTGATATGTTGTTTGGAATCTCAGCCTGACGTTAAAAATATTAAAAGGACAGTACCACTGCCAGCTTACCTTTAGAAATTGTGATTTTTCCTTTTCGTTGAAATCCTTCTCAAGGATTTCCCACAGCCAGACGACCACACGGTGGCTGCTATGGTAACCACCATAGTAACGAGTGTGCTTCCTAAAACAGTGTAAATTAGCCATTTTAGAAACGAGTGGTGGGCTGGGGCGAGTTTGCGCTCGCAAAGGCTTCTGGGATCGTTACCCGAGACGCTTGTTTACTTCGCTAGTAAGAAATACGAGGAAAAAATATGCTTAACTACAACTGCTGTGTACCAAACTGTAATAGAAGTCATCGAAATTATTCTCCTGATCTGAAGTTTTACTGTATTCCTAAAGATGAAAAATTGCGAAAACAGTACCAGATTCCTCTTCGAAACGACAATTTAAAGATTGATTCAAAGCACACTAGAATCTGTTCGAGTCATTGGGAAAACGGAGAGAAACTCGGTAGAACACATTTACCAACAATATTTCCTTGGACTAAAGAAATAAAGAAGAGGAGAGAGATCAAAAAAAGTGATAGTTGAAGAAACTGCTAGATCCCAAATAATAAGAAATGGCAAACGAAAAGCTTGTTAGGTAGCCTGCGGCAAGAGAGAACGACAGAACTTTCTTCTCATTGAGTGCTTGAGCACCTACAAACGACTACTGGATCTAACTAGCCATCGCTGAAATCCCACTTACCTTAGATCAGACAAGTCGACTGCAGCATTATCACCAGAGATCAGCCGCTGGAGCTCTGGGGCCGAAAACATGCGTAACCAATCAGATCGCACAATGCATTTAAATCCCCGGATGAAAGCTTTGGTTTGGTTAAAATGTTGTAAGCGCATGCGATAGTTGGCCATCAGGTGTACATAGCTGATCCTTAGTGAGGTAAAAATAAGTAATGTTAGTCATCAAAAATGAGCGATAACGTAAATTGTGGTAGAATACAGAAGTGATTGATAAAAGCCTCTACAATATTCACTTACTTATTCTCGTTTGATACTGGAATAACACTCCCTCCAGGTTTCAGTTCGTGCGTCACGACCTTTAATAAGAATAATATTCGTAAAATAATTCATCTGTTGAGCGTGGTTAAACTGCACAGAGTGGTGGCACTTAACTCGTGAAATAGTTATTAGTGAATAGAGGTTAATAGACACTAATTCTATTGTTTTCTTTTGTGTCTATTTGTCTATTAGACTTTAACTATTAGTTTCTGTTTCATTGGTTAAGTGCTTATTACTGACTGGTTCCAAAAAGAAGGAGAAGGAGAAGGAGGAGGAGGAGGAGGAGAAGGAGAAAGGGGGAGAAAGAAGAAGAAGTGGGGTGGGAAATTTGACCGACAATAAAAACAGCAGTGAAGGAGATTACCCTGAGGAAGAAAGAATATTTTAAGTTTAAGGTATAAGCGGGTTAAACCTCTCGTCCCCAACGCGCTGTGATTGGATGAAAACAATGGAAAGCCATTTCGCCGTTACACAATTCAGTACCGTACGTTTTCCACTTATTTGAAAATCGCTCATCTTATTTAACTCATCGAAGTAAAACGTAAAACAGATCTATGTGAATACTCACTTTTCCTAACACATCTTCTTCAAAAGCAAAAGTCAAATCAAGATCTCTTACATCACCATCGTAATTCTAGGAAAAAATGTTAACATTCAAGAAAAAAAAGATAAGATTCTCATTTTATCACAATAAAGAGAAATATGGCAGCAAATACAACGATACCTTGATGAAGGTTAAACTCTTGTACAATTCTTGGTCAAGAGAAGGCAGTTCATCTATGCAACTGTACATTAAGCTGTGCTGATGACCAAGGACTTGATTCAAGAAGAACGAAGCAAATGGCACTTCGACAACAATACCCTAAAACAATAGTGACAACGTGAAGAAGTTGGAAGGAGGATTTCTCCTTTTCGCTAGTCCCTGTCGTGTTTCTATACAAGTCAAAATTGTCAGGTCAAACAGTGGTCAAGGGCAGGACTCACCAAATAATACGGAACACCGTTGAATAAAAATTCCAGTATAAGACAAGACACTTTGTCCATGCTTTAGACATCTCTTTATTAAAGTGCCTAGTTGTTCTAGCTCTTTCGCACTAATTGGGGGCACTATCATTCACACACACTACCCGACTACATTACTTGGTTTTAAGCATACAACTCTCAGCTCACATGTTGATTATTACGGAGGGAGGAAAACCGGACAACCCGGAGAAAAACCCTCGTGGCAAGGGAGAGAACAACACATCTAACAAACCCTACTAACATGTGGCATCCGCAGGGCTCGAACCAGTGACCCGTCCTGTTGGACTCACAGTGGTGAGAGGCAAACGTTTTACCGCTACCCCTCCCCCCTCCTTCGTTTAACAAAAAAGGAAATATTTTTCAATAGGTGAGTAGGTGGGTGTGCCTGTCTGTCCTTCAATCTAACACCATTAAACAAGAGAACATAAATAAGTTATTTATGCTTTCTTGCATTAAACCATTTAGCGTGATCTTTCAACGGATATTCTTACCTCGTACACAGCTTTGCCCAACATTTTCCCGATAAATTCAAACAGATTCAAGTGATTGTCGTGAACGAAAGAAGTCGAAGAGGGATACAAACGCTGTTCGTCACCTGTAGTCGTCTGAAAAAAAAGAACGTAAAACTGTTGATTTTCATGTGACATCACAGCGGCCATGCTGGTGAACTTTATAAAGGATTTTTAATGAATTCTCTTGTTATATGAACCAACATGGCGTCCGTGTCTTTTGTTATTTTATTCTCTAGAGAATGATTGCAAACCACCTATGGACAAACTAGGAATATCTAAACGAGAAGTGACTTGGACGGAACTTTATATCCCGATAAAACACGGCCTCTCGTTCTTTAAATCTTAATACGAAAGCTCGCGCGCACGATCGGTGCCGTAACCGTGCCTTGCCGCAGCTATCAGGTGTTTTCTAGAATTCTGACGTTCGTTACTACGCCTTGATCGTTTCACGATCGTGTCCGTGCCGCGAGCTATTCACAGTCACACGAAATCTGCTCCATGAATTCCTGGCTATTTGGCAATCTTGAGCGGGTTCGAGCCAGCGGTCTAAATTTAGATTTCTGGCTTGAACCCAATTTAGACTATGCGAAGACGGTGCAAGAGCAGTGTTCCCGCGATAAACTAAGTAATTCACCTTGAACAAATTAAGAGCTGGATCAAAAGCTTTCTTGATGGTTTCTTCTAGGAATTCTTTGAAGACGCCGTCTTGATCTATACCTGCTTCTGGCAAACCCTGTACAAAAATATATCCAAGTAAATCCTCATATCGTATCTGTACAACTCACTCTAGCTATCACTGAAACAGTGTGTGATGGGTTTATAAATTTTACAGTAAGTTAATCCGCCGATACAAGCAATGATCTTATTTACATTATTAGTTTTATTTACTTAGTACCCCAGCTTAAGCTATCCATTTATTAGATCCCTCCCCATCCGTCTCATTCACTAGTTACCCCTCTTACTCTAACGTACCTGTTCGTTAATGAAGCGCACTCTAATAACCCCTTTGAGAACTTTAGCAGAAAGCTTTGATAACTGGTCGTAGCCATCCTAAAATGGATTGTACCATTAGTTCAGTAACAAGCTGAGATGAGACTTTTCATTTTTGTCTTCACGGATATGAAATATTTTGCCAATTGCCCCATTTCACTATGACGTCACGGCTTCTTTATAAGGGGGAAAGAGTCGTCCAAAAACTTTGAACAAATTTCGATGTGCTAAGCAAACTTTATTCTTAAATTATCTGGTTTCTAAATATAAGATGTACTGATGTGTAATACACAATATTTACTGTATTTGGTGGCTGTTCCTGCTTTTCTACGGTCCACAAAACGCATTTCATATCGATTTTCTTTGTGTTGTTACTGTTTTGTCCCCCTCCAACGACCATGATCCTTAGCGTTGAAACAACAGAGTTTTGATATGACGTCGTAATGAAATAGGGCACTGGAATCGACCAAGACGTCTCACCTCAAGAAGACGATTTCTGTGCACAGTTATCAGTGTTCCCTGAGGGATGAAGTCATCATTTGCCCTGGTTATCCCCAGAACTTCCTTGTCTTTAGCCACGCAGTCACGAAACAACTGAACACGCTGTTGAAGACAAAAGAGCTTTGCTTTTAAGTGTGACGTCACTCGCATGAAAAAGCACTTCCGGGTCCAAAATGAAAAGCAGCTCTGTGAAGGTTTTCCACGTGACCACGTGTGGCAGCCATGTTGGATGGCAGTAAAGCAGAATCTTTTTCCCCTAAGGGATTGAATTCTTTCTCATGTAAAGCGATTTAATTGTTGCTGTCATCCAACATGGCTGCCGTCACGCGATCGTGCTAAACCTCTTGCGTTAAAGATGTCAACATTGCTATGACCTTCTTGCTGGTACTTCAAGAAAGTAACAACAATTTGACTTGACTTCCCTACAAATACGAAATCAGTAACAGAGCGCCAGTAACAAAAACAAACAAACAAAGTTTATGCCTTCTTACGACTCATAGCGTTTGGCGTTCTGGCTCATCAAATTTGAGGGGCACTTTGCATGAACACAATAGTTTTCATGCGCGGTGAAGGATAACAGGAAAGTGTCCCTCAAAGTCCAGAACAAGAAGCCAGTGAATACTGATACCTCTTTGTGTGGCATGACGTGGGGTATCTTTTGTAAAATAACACACGCTCTTCTTCTTCCTTCAGCAAGCTCAGCCCTGAAAGCATTTGACTTGACTTCCCTACAGGAAAAAAAAACCATCTTGAAGTTACCTTACTGTGGAATTTCAATCAAATTCTACAAATTTTTATTTCCTATCTAACCAAATTAAAAAAAAGGACTCATTTTAGAAGCCTGTCTGTTGTACCAGCAACCTGCGTCACAAGAGCGCTCAAAATATCTATCATCCACAAATCGTCCTTTATAATCCAGCATTTAAATAAAATCTGTAATGAAGCGGACCCCAGCATAACTGGCTTGAATAATACAAGGCTTTATTTAATATTTATGTTAATTATTTGCTTTGGTTTAAAACGCATAAATTAAGTTCTCTGCATACTTAGCCTCAATAAACCTAGTCTGAGATAGTGAGCATGGTGCATCGTGGTCTACGTCCGGTACAAACATCTATTGTTCATCATGCCTTATATGGCGTTGTTTGTACCGAAGCTAGACCACAATGCACCTTGTTTGTCTATGTCAGAAAAGACCTATGCCATGCACAAGCCACTAATTAGAATATATAATGGAAAAGGCCTATGGTCCTGAATAGATACTCACTTGACGAGCCAGTGGTTGGGCGGTGTGTATGACCTTCTACAGTCGCTATCATACAATATCATGAGGAGATTATGCGCTGAATTGAGCAGACTCTCGGCAGACACGCTCTGTGGTCTGTTTTCTGTGGAATTACCGTTCAAATAAGAGAAGTCAGCAAGACGTTAACACTAAAGGTCAGCACCCAGTCAAATGAAATAGTTAAATGTGACAACAGAGATCCCACGTAATAATTTGGGCTAGGAATCGATGATGGTGAAGCGCGGGCAGCTGCTACGGTGTTTCTTACCATAGAGTAGTTCCACATAGTATATCACGCGACGGCCATGTTGACTGAACGTAACTAATGAAACGTTTTGATTGGATGATTCACACAAAAACAATGGGAAAGCCATTGGATTGTTACTGCATGCCGTACCGTGTACGTGCTGTACGTCAGTAACGTAAGCTTTCCACTCAAACAAAGCCCTACGATTCGGCTTCGAATCTACTCTATCCATCGCCTTCTCCTAAACGTCTTACCGTCCGTAATCTCGTTCCAGTACAGTTTGAAGACAAGTTTGTTTAAGAATGTCGACATGTGGACGAGATCGTCAAGACTGAATGGTTTCTGCTGCTCGTACATTTCCTGGTCATCAACGATCCTGGAAATAGACAGCAACATACAACTACTTAAACAAGACAGAGCAAAACAAAGGAAAACGAAAGGCATACTAAGACTAATTTTGCAATTCATAAATCGTATTATATTGTTTATCACCAGCAACATACCATCGCCATCATCATCACCACCACAATCACTACCCCTAACACCATCAACCCCCACCATCACTATCACTATCACCACCACCACCACCACCACCATTATCCTTATCATCACTCTCATCATTCCCTCATCGTTATCATCACCCATCAAAATCAACATTACTACTATCACCATTGTATTTACCATCGTCTCCATTTTCATCGCCAACACTATCGTCACCATCATCATCATCGTAAAGATGTGATTTTTCAGTCATTACTCACGGTAGAAGATGTCCACAACAGTCGAAGAAGAGTGTAAGAGTAGACTGTAATGCTTGAGAACAGTTAACACCTGACCGTGTGACACTATTGAGTACCAGGTCAGGACCACCATTATTACCGATCAACTCGAAAAACCGCCAAAGACGGACAAGAAACTCTTCCTGGTAACTCAAACCTGAAAGAAAAATACGTGATCAACCAGTTAGAGAAACAATATCATGTACAATACGTTAGTATTAAACACCATCTTGCTTCCTATACCGTCACAAGGGTAAGGCCGCCTTTTTGCTATACTGTCACAAGGGTAAGGCCACCATTTTGCTATAGAGCAGATTTCGTATGACTGTGAAAAAGTCGCGGCACGGACACGGTCAAGGCGCGGCAAGGAACTTTGGAGTTCT
>JAAAQI020155186.1:0-10316 GCA_011800005.2 Stichodactyla mertensii | reverse complement strand
TAGGTATTACCCCAAACAGTTGCACCGTAAATTAAGAATGGAAAAATCAGGGAGTAATACAGCTGAGTCAATATAGACTTGGTTGAAAAATGACGTATTTTAGAAATTATTCCAATACCTCTAGATAGTTTCTTCCTTAGTTGATGAATATGATCTTTCCAATTTAAATGTTTATCTATAATGATTCCTAAATATTTAATTTTTTTTGAGCTATAGATTTATTATTTATTTTAAGGGACACTGATTTGGATAATTTCTTCTGATGAGGATGGAAAATCACAAAATTAGTTTTATCAATATTCAAGGACAGTTTGTTGGCACAGAGCCAAGCATGTATGTTTTGTAATTGATCATTAATTTTCGACTCAAGTGTATTCAAACATGCATCTAAAGTAAAAAGGTTAGAATCATCAGCAAATATATGAAAATCAAATATCTTAGAGGAATTATGAAAGTCATTTATGTAAATAAGAAAGAGATGAGAACCAAGGACTGATCGCTGAGGAACTCCACAAGATATAGTGGTATATGAAAAACATGAATTGCCAATAGATACAAACTGTTTTCTGTTTGACAAATAAGAAATAAACCAGTTAAGAGTTATTCCACGAACACCATAAGAGTAAAGTTTTGATAAAAGAATGTCATAATTAACAGTGTCGAAGGCCTTACATAAATCTAAGAAAATTCCACAAGAATATTGTCCACTTTCAATAGCTTGTTGAATTTTGTCCGTAATTAATAATAGTGCATGCTCAATAGAATGATTTGCTCTGAAACCAAACTGGCCTGAATCAAACTTAGTCAAAAACTCATTTAGTCTTTTATACATTAATTTTTCCAAGATTAAATTAAATATTGGTAGAAGAGATATTGGCCTGTAGTTGGAAACTAATGAGTGAGACCCACTTTTATAGACTGGTATAACTCTAGCAATTTTAAATGAATCAGGTACAGTGCCAGAAGAAAAAGAAAGATTATATAGTATTTCTAGGGGTATTGAAATAAGTGATGATAATAGCTTGAGTAATTGAACAGGAATGCTGTAAGGAAAATTCTTGAAATTTGGAGAAATTTGGGAAAAAGTGCAAAAGTTAAGCTCGTTTCTGAAAATTTAAGAAAAAATTATATATCAGTTCATTGACCAATGACTAAGGCTTATATATCTTTTGTAGAACTTTTTTAGTGATTGTACAAAAATGCTGGACGCTGAAAACCTTGACCCATTTAGCTGACACAGTAAAAATGGTATGAATTATAAAATCTGATGTTTTCTAAGAGTTTGTTGGGGAAATGAGCTGGATGGCACAAACTTGCCATTCAACACATTTTCCCATAAAAATTATAATAAAATTCTAAAATTTATATTTCATGCCATTCTGTGTCAAACATTTTGAGCTGAAACTTCGCCTTCTTATTAATATCGAGATGCTCTTTCCATTTGTGGAGTTCATTTTGTATTTTGACACTGGAGTGGTTTTTGTGGTCACGTGACCTGTTAGTGCAAATGGTCTATATTCTTTGGGATTTGCGCGCGCCAGCGAGGTCAGGCTTAAAAACATTGAAAACTGATCGTAGTTTTGAGGAAATTCGTGCACTGTGTCTAAACAAGAACAGATAAAGCTCTGTTATTTAGATATCCTATTTGGTAAATCCATTTACATCCTTCTTTCGCATTTTAATCCACTGTTCGGGCCCATAGTAAACTTGAAAACTTCTTTCTTCGAGTCAGTTAAAATTATATTTCTTGAACTTGTTCGCTTTCACGCTTCTTGGTAACTGACTGACTTGTATAAATTAACGTCTCCTTAAATAAATTTGAATAAATTATCTAAATCTCTCGGGAAGTTTAACGATTCGTCCTCGCTTTGTCCTTAAGATTTCATTTTGAACTTTTTTAATCCCTTGTTCACGGGCTTGTACATCCACATTCGACCAAACGTTTTTTGTTTTCTGTTCAATTTTCAAAGTCTCCTTCATATATCTTGCCCCTTGACCGTGTTCGTGCCGCGCTTTTTTCAGTCATACGAAATCTGCTCTATGGGGATGGGTAACTCCGGGAAGGTGCAAACGAGGTACGAGGACGAAGGCAGCCCGTAAAGTTCTCCACTGACAATGATTGTAAAGCGCATTGTGACTTTTAAGTTGTGGAACAGCTTACCTAATATACTTAAGTCTAGCCAGGATCTCTTGTGCTTTAGAGTCCATCTAAACGATCACTTTAGAGGTCTACTACAAACTTATAGCCCGCCATGATTTGTGAATTATTTTGCATATTCTTTTCTTTCTTAATCTATTATGTAAGCCTAATTCTAATTCCTGTATGATTTTTTTTTTTTTTTTTCATATACTTTCCTGAGCCTAGGGGATACGTTGCAATTGGAGCTTTGCCCTGTTCGTCTATCCGGTCACGTCATAGTTATTGTTATGTTCTTTTTTTCTTATATTATATGTTAATTTATGTATATATTTTCTTGTGACGAATCACAATAAACTAAACTAAACTAAACTAGACTTACGTGAATGCGCTATATAAGTACCCCCATTATTATTATTATTATTTTCAAGGACTATTTGCGAAAGTCTACTTCATTTGCAAAGTCTTCTTTATTAGCGAGACAGTGTTGATCAACGCAACGATAAGAACAGCCGAAATAGAAGTGAATTTTCATAGATTTGTTATTTCGGCTTGGACTGCGTCAACAGTATACTAATAATTGAGGAAACCGAACCAGGCAGCGTACGATTTGCGTGGAGATTTTCGAGTGCGCAGATCATAGATGAGCCGGAAAGAATTGCGCATCATTATTTTTGCGCAACATTATTTTCCATGATCATTAAGCATGATCAAAATCAGATTCTTCTTCAAGAAAAACCTATAATGCTTTGATCTTTTCTTGTTTCAGATTTCTATTGACCAATTTAAAAGATGCTTTTTAAATTGAACAAAAACATCGGAGGCTACTTGAAAAGAAAAAGTAAGAAAACACAATCCAATTTACGGTGTTTGAATGCAGCAATCTTCATCATGTACAATGCTATATATAACAAGCATTTGTACGATTGTTTCAGGGAACTTCTGTTTAAAGAAGCTAGTCGGAAAAGTCTCAGAGCCCTACACCCTTTTCCTGTACACCCGCTGCTGATGAGAAGAAAAAATCTGAACGAAATACTTTTAATCAGAATGGGAAATGCTCACAACTCTACCCAGCTAGACCTTACCTCACCCAAACCTCCAAAATAGAATTTGTCTCTACGGCCTGCACTTTTGTCGGTCCCTTTTGCCAGTTCTGCCTTGGACACTGGGTCGGCTGGCTGTACGACTAAGAAAACATCATATCAGTATAAAAGGTGACAAGTTCCCGAAGAAGTGCATTCCCATTCCTTCGTCACGTCCCCTGCCCTCATCTTCCATGCATTTTTTTTTTTTTTTTTTTTTTTTTTTTTTTACCATTTTTCTGTTGAGCAGGAGGCCAGCAGACCCGGGAATGTTAGAATATGGGGGTTATTTCGAACGGACGTTTGTTTTGGAAGCAAAAAGGAAAAAAAAAAAAGTTGCAAACAAGAAAGATCTTCAACCTCCATCTGCAATGCAAGCCGGTGGAGGAGATTTTTAGATTTTTAAGGGGGAAAGGATTGGGAAAGTTTGAAAAGCGAACAAAACGATAGTTACCAAGCTAAAAGAGCACTTTTAATGTTAGAATTAAATGCATTACAGTTACACTACTTGACCAATAGACCGTTTTTTCAAGGTTGCGTGCGCATCCAATCTTCACGGGCCACAAAACTGAAAATTGCACACTCAGTAAAATCCAGCGCCTGCGTTGCATCCGGAATTTTCTTCGTAATGCTTTCTCCGGATGCAACGCAGGCTAAGTAAAATCGAGAAGGCAATTTTATATTTAAAGAGGAGAATAATCAATTTTATGAATTCTTATTTAAAAATTTCATAGAAATGTATGATTATTCTCATTCTAGAGCTCCTGTTCTGGTATCGTGGATTGAGTGCGCATACTTAGGATGGCAGAGCAGAGCATGGGCACGAGTTGCTTATCATGTGCAAATAACAGGAAGTTTGATAGTCGATCATTTTTTTTACTATTTTAAGACACGATTTCTTAGAACTGACTCAATTAGCACAGCGTTTCCTTAAAAAAAAGGAAGTCCAAGACGTCAAAGGAGAAGAATCACGGGCCTAGTACAGAAAAAAAAAGCGTTTTTTTTTCGTTTCTTTTGAGCTACTCAAGTCAAAGATGGCGAGCAATTATAACCACGTCTGTCCAACCGCACCTTTTGAAGAAGAAAAACTCGTAAGACACATGAGCTATGAAGGCCATAGACGTCTGTCTGAAATGCTACGGCCTCACGACACTTTGGGGAAGGATTGGAAACGTCTAGCAGAGGTATTTGGCTTTACAAATGAAGAGATTCTGAATTTGAAAGAAGAAAAAGACCCAGTGGAAGCCATGTTGAACCACCTAAGGTGTCGTGATCTGACGATATCCAAGTTGAAATCTTATCTTACAAACATGGGAAGACCTGATGTTGTACAGGAATTAGAACCTTATGAAGGTAAAGGCCTAGTATACTGAACCAATCTGTAGTGAATATTTTGATTAAACGAGATATTTAGTATATGTGCAAGAAAAATCCACACTTCCCCCACAGGAGGTAGGGGTGGGGGATGCACAGGTATGGATCATGTTCTTGGTGTGCATGTGAGGTCACTGAGGGGGACTACCCCACAAAAGGGGTAGGGGGTGCTCACTGCATGGTATTGTTAGGGGTAAAATGGCTTTGTTGCATGTAAAACAGGACAAGACTTGGGTACCATTAAGGTTCATTTTCAAAAACTTCAGCAAGCACCCCTGGGAGTCTCTCCCAGGTAATGTCATAGGCACTATCTTAGTTGAATTTTACCAAAAAATTTTGTTTTTGTTTCTTTTGTCATATCATCCAGCATGGCAGCCATGTCTTTTTTTCTTTTATTCTCATGGGAAACCGTGATGCAGGCAATATCACAGGCAACTTCACATTGTGTAGACCCAGCCTTAAGTTTGTGTACAGGAATTCAAGGGACAACTATGACTGGAATCTAGGATCTATATTGAATAATGTACCAGTCAATGTAACCTATCCAAACCCATTCCCCAACCCAGTTATGACCAGGTATCAAATTAAGAATTTGAGGTCAAAGAACATTAGGAAATGTGCTCATCCCCAGGGAAATGTTGATGATCCAATGCCCACACATATCCACTGTTGTGGGGAGTTTTGGGAACATATCCAAGACATTAGGGATTATGACAATCTGTATGAAGTTTCAGTGTGATGTGGAGTTGTATTGCATTCAAAAACAAAGTCAAAAACATGTCAGATTGTTTAACCCTGTCTCAGACCACAATTGTGGAAAAGCGTTCCCAATTTCTTCTAGTAGACCTTCAGATCAACAACCTTTTTAAGTAAGTATATTATGGGTTCAGAAACAAGAGAATAATACCTTCCCAAGGATCTAGGAAGTGTGGGAGTCAGTGAGATGATAGTGTTTAGGCTTCTCTTTCAGACAATTAAATGTTTAGGTTTTTAGGGACAAAATAAGTTCCAATTTTCAATTTTTGTTGTGTTTTTTCTTTTCTTTATTTTTAGAAGGTACTCTTTTCCCATCTGAATATTATAGAAGACAACAAGGTAGGTTGTAATTTAACCTAAAATTAATAAGATTAATGGGTTTCCTCCAAAGTGCCTTTTCATAAATGTATTCAAGATCCAAGCTTTAAGAAAGGGGAGGGCTTTAGTGTTTAGAATTTCATTTGTAAAAAATAAAAGTAAGTAGTAAAATGTGAAGGTCATGCTATGTACACTAAGCAATTCTCTCAGCAACTTGTCTTATAGTGCTTGAAAATGTAGCATTGCATTTGCTAAGGTGAGGTGAGGTGCAGCATGATCTTGGCAACCAACAACAATTTTTCACCTAGGTAGGCTGGGGAGGAACTCATAAAGTGCCATCTTGGATAATTATGAAAATGTGCACATGTGCTCTTGAAAAATATGCATTAAAATTGCAAGAAAGGTTGCTGGAGGTAATAAATTGTGCAACATATGACTTCAAATAATGCTGCACACTACAAAAACAACATTGCAAGGCAGCCCCAGTTACACTGTGCAATATTCTCCAGCAACTTGTCTCGCAGAAGGTATATTATAATGGCGTCTTAAATTGAGATGGAGTTGTGGACCTTCTGGACCTCCCCTAACAATAAGCTAACAACAAAAAGGATAATTCATGTAAATTGTAAAAAAAAACCATTAAAAAGCATTATTTTTCATTGGATAAGAATTGTTCTTGCATGCTGTGATTGGTTCATTGGTCGTCAATTCTGTACTGTGACAGTACCATGTTGAGTGACCTCAACTACTCTAGATGAAGCTTGCATTTCTGAAAGAGCATTACTGACAGTGAATTTCAAAAGTGGCTTTTGAGAAAACCTTGAGATGAGGTTCCAGAATTGCTATGACCCTCTCCTTGCTATAATTTTATGCTTCCTGAAGATGCTGGCAAAGCATTCATTTGTGTAGCAACTGTTGTGGGGGGAAATAATCTTTTTTTTCTCTTTCGTTTTACAGAGAGAGATGGAAGAACCAATGGTCAACCTTCAACAGGTTAGTAAAAGTAATAAGAGACACTGGTAGTTGGCATGTGCTGCTAAGTAAAGTTTTTAATGTTGTGCCACATTCTGACCATAAAATCAATATGTGAGTTTACTGAATTCTGTGAGGGGGTGTGTTGGGTGCCCCTGTTATAAGATAGTAATATGACAAGCACAGTTGAATTTGGTTAGAGTTTAAACTGGTTAGAATAAAGGAACAATATGGTAATACATGACCACATTTAATATATTTGCATACTCTATGCTAATTTGGTAAAATAGAAATGTGTAGGTTTTACAGACAAAAGTCAATGCATAAAAGCAGGGACCACAAAGTGGGTAAACCAGAAGGGGTATAGTCCCCTCTTTTTTTCAAATCTACATTTGATTCTAACACTTTCAAAGGTGCTCTGTGATTTGTGTCAAAACCTGACCCCTCACTTTCAAAGGTACTTTGCTGTCACTAAAAAAATGAACACAGATACATCAAATGTGGTCATACATTTGTAATTCACACTGTAACAGAGTACAAAAAATTCTGCTTTAAAAGAAACTGGTTGAGGATAATAAATGATTTTTCCTCAGTTTTGCCAGATGATCAAATGTATGATGCCTTCATCTGCTACGCACGAGGAGATGTTGCATTTGCACAGGAAATCCTAATAAGAATGGAAGCTCCACCCTATCACTTAAGGTTGTGTATTGACTATCGGGATATACTTCCTGGGCAAGAAAACTTAACCACTCTTGCACATGTCATTGAAAAAAGGTGTCGAAGAATTGTGGTCATATTATCAGAACATTTCAATAACGATGAAACAGCAGATTTTCAGGCTAAGATAGCGTTGAATTTGTCGCCAGGTTAGTATTTAATATATGTGAGTGCTCAGTTTGGACAAGAAAACAGCATGTGTCAGTAATATTTGTAATTAATGAATTTTAATTATTGATGATGTCATGAAAAGATGAGATGTATGTCTTGTTTTTTGAGACAAAAACGACAGGCATACTATATTTATTCTCATGGGAATGAAAACTGTTCTTTATACCCATTTAATCATTCTGAAGTGCTTAATATGAGGCTTGCCTAGCAAAAAACATTGTTTCAGCCAACAAAGCTGGCCATTTGAGAAGGCAAGTTGGAATGTCAAATGAAAACTCCCTGCTATTAACAAGTTTTGTTAATTTTAATGTAACCACATAACTAACCTGGTTTTATCCTCCAGTTAGAGAATTAGTGGCTTATTATGATAATTGCAGGGACAGATCCAGGATTTTGTTCAGGGAGGGGTGCAGGGTGCAAAGTCAGCACAGGGGGGTGCAACCCTCGGAATCAAAGAAAGAAAACATTTTGTATTGGTTATCTTCTAGGACAAAGTTTTGCTCTGAGGGAGGGGTGCAGCCCCTGCACCCCCTGGATCTGCACCTGAATTGGCTATTTTGGTCTCAGAAGTTTGGCCACTTGAATATTTAATTTTATAAATGTGTAGAATGTATAGCACATGTAATAGATACAGTAGAATTACATTTTGGAATAAAGTTGAGCAGTGCTTGAAATAAGGTTATTCATTATGCAACACCATAGGAAAAATTCAGAGAAAACAAAATTAATTATTATTAATTATTAATTTTCTCCGAATTTTTTCCAAGGTCTTTCACCCTAGCCTGCGGCCAGACGGTTGTTTACCCATTTTCACCCAGAATAACCTCTTTTCAAGCACTGCAATTTCCCAAAATTTAATTCTGAATGCCTTTTATATATACTTTATTTCAGGTTGCCGACAGAGGCGTCTCATTCCAATCAAATATGAAAACTGTAGTATTCCAATTATTTACAGATTCATAACACACTTGGATTATACCAATGAACATGCTAGAGAGCATCTGTGGCCTCGCTTAGCAAGGTCTTTAGGGTACCAGCCATGCTAAAATACCAATAATTTGATTTAATTTTTAAAAAGATAATTTTTATAGGGTTAGACGTGTATATGAGTAGTATGTGTTATTCTAAGTGTGTATATGTATATAATAGGTAAACATATGTAAAAGGGAGAATTTAGACCCAAATTTTATCAAAATATTGGCTCTGACTATACTATTGTATGCCTGCCATGACATACCTGAACTGGACCACCTGGATGATGGAAAGATTCACTTAGAGAAAAAAATTAAATATGATTTAAATTCTTAGTTTTTGTTATCTCAAGGTAGTTTTGGACCTCTCTCGTTCAACTGGGTCCTCTCTCATTCATCAGGGACCCTTAGATTCCTCTCATGAGTTTTTAAAAATCCTGTCATTTGAAGATTTTGAGAAGGCAAGTGGAAAAAGGAAAAAATATTGGGGTAAACCATCTTGGTTTTAGAGCTAGAGGCAATCAAAAACAGGGTATTTCCAATTAAAATAAACCCTCGCGTTTTTGCTAAAAAATATGGAGTCAAAGAATTAATTGAAATTCGAAGGTTTTCACCATGCGGAAGCCCAAGATCACTTCTAAAGAAAGATAAAAGGTTTATCTAGCATATGTAATCATTTTTCTGATGATTTGAAAATCATTGAAAATATGATTCAAAGTAAATTGGAGATCAAAATTCTACCAAATTACACACCCCAAATTATGCACAAAATGTTGAAAACATTTTGAAAACAACTCATTAACATAGCGTATTTATTCATCAAACCAAAAGAGTGATAAATTTAGCTGTGATTAAAAAGAAAAAATAAGGAAAGAAAAAGAAAAAATAACCCTAATTAAGGGAGTACAAAATGTAAAAATCCAGAAAAAAACAATTTTAGTATTTTGGCTGTGTGGAACTGGGCACCAGTCACCTTAAAAGGCCTCTCTTTATCATTATGTAATTAGTTTAAAGCTCAAAAACAGAAAAATGGCATACTTTCACTCCAATTTGCTTCTTTGGCTATGCCACTTTTGAAATTTTCTTCTAAAAGATATGTGCGAGCAGGATGCGCAGTAGCAAGGACCCCAAGTGAAAATTGTTATTCTTCAGGGAGCATTCATTTTTTGACAGGTGGGGTGGGCTGAAGGAATTAGAGTTAACAAGTGTGTCAAGGTTTTCAGCCACCCCTTCCCCTCCCTAAGGTTTATGCACACAATATTTATTCACAGAGGTTTTGAATTATGAGAACTGTACATAGAAATGCCTTAGCCAATTGGGTCTAGCTGTTGAGATGTGCTCCAGCTCAAATTTCAGTTACCTCTTCCTAATGCTGTTTCTCCAGGGCTGATAGTGCTTTGTTTCATCATAGGCTAAAGGTCCATAAGCACTTGGGGTTTTGCTCCAGGGGCAGGCTCCTCTGGTCATTTTGCACATTTATAGTACATACGAGAGACCATGCTGTAGGAGCTTGTTGCATGGTATGGTTATGCTCACTGATAGACCAGATTTCATAGGACTGTGAAAAGGTTGTGACATGGCAAGGCGAGTCAAAATTCTAGAAAACATCATGACCATGGCAAGGCATGCTTATGGCACAGACTGTGCCACGACCTTTTCACAGTCACACAAAATCTGCTCAATTTAACCAGTTTAATATCAGGGAGTGTAAGCCGGGGGCAAACGCTCCTGTCACAACAATTAATAACACTGAGAGCGGCTTTCACAAAGACCTTAAACAATTAGCTAATACACTTAAACGTAACTCTTTTCCGT
>JAAAQI020155164.1:0-10317 GCA_011800005.2 Stichodactyla mertensii | reverse complement strand
ATTTACAATCACTCGCCTTCGGCTCGTGTTGTAAATTCTGATACAACACGGCTGCTCATGTTGTAAACACTACTTATTCTACTGTATTTTTAAACAATATTGAGAGACAGACAATTCGCAAACAAAATAAATTAGCCAAGTGTAAAAATAAAACCCTACTGTATAAGGTTTTAAATTAACATGTTTATGTTCTTTTGCTTTTTGTTCATCTATATTATAAGCATGCAGCTATTTGCTAAAGCTATTATTTTGAAAAGCTTTTTGTCATTATTATTGTACCTTTAGATACAAGTAAAATACAGGTTAAATTTGGTGTTAGATTTTTGAAAGTTTTAGATTTAGTTTAGTGCTTTTAAAGTGCATTACTATAGGCTTTAAATTGGCATATAAACAAGGTGGAAGTAATTATCTACATGCATGATTTCTATATTGTTTATAATATAACCACTATATAATTACATGCTCTGATTGGTTAATGTGCTCTTAAGAAGCTAAAGTCTCAATCAGCTATGCCTAGTGTAACTTAAAGCTTCTTTGGTATTAGTAATGGCTAGGGTACACCAATTGATGGGAGCAATGCTAACATTTCATTGATCAATCCTTAATTTGCAGGAACTAAATGTGAAAGTACATGGGTACATATGGCTAACATTTATGTAAATGTATAAAAAACCTATGAACTGTAATCTATGTTCTATGTGACATGAGTAACTGTGGGGAATTAAAAAAATTAACAAATCCTGTCTCCATTCAATACTGATTTTTTATGAAGTGCAGACCCTTCATTTGTTTTGACCTTAAGATATGATTAAATTAAAATTGCAGAAATGAAATACATGTAACAAGCATTTATATATTTAAACATTTTTCTGCCTTATCTTTCATTATCCATGTTTTTTCTTGCACCACAGTTCATGATGCCAGTAGGTTTGATCTAAGTTCTGATTGTACTTTCAGCTTGTAAATAGGAAATTTTGTTTCACAAAAGTTATGGTCTTTACAATGTAATGAATATTTAACGCATATAATGTTTTAATAATATTAATGTACTAAAAGACAAAATTTTATAATGTTAAAAAAATAGCACATTTTAATTTGCTTCAATTGCCCTATTTCATCTATGACCTCACATCAAAACAATCTATTGTCTTAAATTCAAAGTATCATAAAAAATCACAGCAGACTGTGATTGGTTAGAAAATTTAATGCTGCTCAGCTGGTAATTGTTTATATTTAAACTCATTAATAATTGATTATGACAAAATAAAATAATTCACTGACATGGCAGTGGTTTGGATATGAGAAAATAAATAATTTCTTTAACTGTACCTTTTTGTTCTTACTTTGTTCTTTAGTTTAGATACCAGAGAATCACAATGGCTTCCACCAACAGAACTGTGGTCCAGTAAGTATGGTCTTCCATATGGCTGGGAAGCAGCTCTAATTAACAATAGCCTAAAATATTACATCAAGTAAGTAGAACAAATGTGATTTCCCTATTATGAAATGTGTATTTATATTCTGTGAAAATTTAGTTTGAATCGTTTGTAAAAATTTCAATAACTTCCAATTTTGGGTTGCTCTTTCCCCTCCTTCCCCCTCTCCTCCTCCCCCCTTCCCCCCTCCCTCCTACCATCCCCCATTTTTGGCAGCGATAGAAAGTTCAAAAAACAACTTGTGCGAAAATGAATTTGCATTATATTTTGGTTAATATATGTATGCTTGTTAACTGCTAGATCTTATGATCATTTATCCAGTTATTTTTTGAATTTGGGGCCATTTTTTACAGCTGTGATAGAACTATCTAAATGCCTTTTCACGTTCTCTTCTTTTAGTTTTCAAAGTTTTCTTGCGCTTAGACTTGATTTTCTGTAGACTTACGTTTCTTGTAAAAGCTTGACAAATGTATTCATTTTTCTGATTATTAACGAATTCTTAGTATAGTTGGGGGAAAGAAAAGATCAAATGTCTGGGAAAACGTCAAACAACCAAAATCACACAACGTGGTGACAAAAAGTGCGGGAAATTCCAAAACGCGGGCGCGTCAAGGTTGCGTAAAATGGCGGGAAAACGCGGCCTTAGCAATTTGATTGGATGAACCAAATATGATCTATCAGCGAGGTTTCCTTGCAATTTTCCCTTATTAATTTAATGTTTCTTTGATTCAATATCGTAAAACATTTAAGAGAAGACGAATGAAATTCTTAGGTACTAAAATATTGATAATAAGTAAAAGTAGAAATCACTCAAGTTTATTAACTATTCGTTAACTATTCGTTATTTTCTTGTCATGTTTTTTAAAGTCATGCCAACAAGATTTCCACTCTCGAGGATCCGCGATCCGAGGCAGACCAAGTCAGCACACATTTACAAATGGTAATGATTTAGATTATAAATATTATAAATTATAAACTATTTACTCTGATATTTGAAAAGATTATCGATAGTATAACTTATAACTTTATAACTTTATTCTATCAGATTAAAATGCTTTGATTTCTGAGCGTCTTTGAGTTGAAAGTTTACTTGACGATAATGGTAGTAGAAAAACCAAACGTTTTTCACCGTTTTTAATTCTAACGATGCCTTAACCTTGTATCTCGAACATTAATAGACTACACTTGTCAAGATTTCGACTTACACACAAACGTGATGCTATTTACAGCGTATATCTTGTGGCGCCCATAACATTGTGTCAGATGAACTGATATTTGACTCATATTTTCTTTCAGCTTCCATTAATATTTCAATTAACAGTTGACGACATTGTGAATATTAATTATCTTTATGTTTAGGCGGCTACGCGAGCTCGAAAGATCCAAATCAAGAGAGATCCGTCTTTGGGTGAGTAGCTGGAGTCTCCTAGTCAAACGTCCTAGACGTTTCTTATCAAAAATAAAGTAAGATTGAACAAAAGAAACTCATGAGAATGAAATGTATGCACATAATATAATCTTGGAGGCCCTTTTTTCAATTCTCTTTGTTTCTATCTCTTTATTTCTTCCTTCCTTTCTGTCTCTTTCATTTTCTCTCATTCACTGATAACTAAAAAGAGATTCACATGGACTCCCTGAATACATCTGTTAGCAGCAAGTTAGATTCCATATAAAGTCACCACCAATCTTTACGGTGACATTCAAATAGAATCTGCAGTAATCTCTTTATTTCTTCCTTCCTTCCTCTCTCTTCATTCTCTCTCATTCACTGATGTCTAAAAAGAGACTGCATAGTAAAATGTCTGCAACACTTTCACATATTTGTGTTCGTGTCAACTTGATCCAAAAGACTGTTCCCTTAAGCTATGTAGTCATAAAGGACTCTACATCTGTTAGCACCAAGTTAGATTCCATATAAAGTCACCACCAATCTTTACGGTGACATTCAAATAGAATATGCAGTAATCTCTTTATTTCTTCCTTCCTTTCCCTCTTTTTCATTCTCTCTCATTCACTGATGTCTAAAAAGAGACTGCATAGTAAAATGTTCGTGTCAACTTGATCAAAAAGACTGTTCCCTTAAGCCATATAGTCATAAAAGACTCATACATAGATTCCATATAAAGTCACCACCAATCTCTACGGTGACATTCAAATAGAATCTGCAGTAATTTCTTTATTTCTTCCTTCCTTCCTCTCTCTTTCATTCTCTCTCATTCACTGATGACTTAAAAGAGACTTGCATCGTTAAATGTCTGCAATAGTTTCACATATTTGCGTTCGTGTCAACTTGATCCCAAAGACTGTTCCCTTAAGCTATGTAGTCATAAAAGACTCATACATCTGTTAGCAGCAAGTTAGATCCCACATAAAGTCACCACTAAAAAATAGGCCAGTATCTACGAGGACAGTTAAATAGCATCTGCAGTAATTGCGAATTATTTTTATCTCTCACACCAATCATTTCCTCCGACTAACCTATAGACACTTATAGACACGACAAGAACGTAAATATGTTAGACTTGCCTAATTGCACATTTGCATTTATAGTTACTTTTGAATTTCTTTTTCCTCATTTACTTTCAGGTGATACATGATTTTGGCGTTCATTTTATCGTCGCCCCCAACTGACAATTTTGATTTGTTTTCCTTGTAGGATTCGGCTTTGTTGCCGGCAGCGAAAAACCCGTCGTTATTCGCTCTGTTATAACAGGTAGCTGATAGATATAATCGCCGATTAACTGATGTTTTACTCCTTTGTCTTTTATAGACCAACTACACTAGTTCTGCTTTTTCAAACTTTTTAAAATTTTCAGGAAATTTGTAGTGTCCTCCGCAATTGTTTTTCGACACGGCTGCAGGGGAGACTAATATCTCGACTATTTTTATCTTCTAATAAGAATTGATTTACATAATGTTCCAGCACTTCCATAGAATATTCACCATTTACAGAACAGGGATTTTTGAATTTTTACAAATAAGAATAGAACGGCAATTTTGATAGATGGGTTCGTGAAACGTACACAAAGGGTAGTAATGTGCAAAACAGTGAGCGATTAAGCATCATAAAAGGCCTTTTCATGTTCTATTCCGTTTATAAAAGAATTACGATGTAACGCGAGCTCTGATGGGCTAGTAACCGTGTGATATAAGCCATGGAAACATGGTTTCCGTGGAGCGCATTGTTTTATTCTATAAACGCTTGTATAAAACGCTTTATTCATGTGCTATGCTATTTTATCAGCACTTCAGTGGAATGTTGGGAAAACACCACAAAAAGCTTTAGAATCATTCGCCTACGGCTCGTGATTCTAAATCTTTTCTCGTGTTTTACCAACATCCCCGTGTAGAACATGGAAAATCGTTTTATGAGGCTTAATTATTTACATGCAAGATGTTGGGAAAACACGAGAAACGTTTTAGGATCACTTCGATTGTAGCACATCACCGTCATTTAGTCACGACATGTCATCACACTTTTACTGATGTCGTCTGATCGCGGACTACCGGAACATCGCTCAAAATAAAAAACCTGAACCCTTTTCTTACACGTCTTCTAATCAGTAAATAGGAGTCCTTTCCACGTCTCTTTAATCAAATGAACGGAACTATTCCGATTAAATCTATGCCAATATATATAATGAAATTGATTTAATGGCTATATCTCATACTAGTTATTCTCAAAATAGCCTGCAATGTTATTAAACTGAAATGGCGAGTTCAATTTTTTATTATGAAATTGAGGCTAGTGATTAAGCAAATCCAATTAAGCAATGCAGCATGCAGGACAATTAAATTGCTTATTTCTTTTGGTTTTTTTTGTTGTAAATAACCTTTGATTTAATGCACCTTCCCAGAGATACCCATAATTCTCCTTGATTTAGCGCGTGCAAGCGAGGTCAGGGTCTTGTTAGGGACAAAGTATTTGAAGGAAACTTTCGGTATTGAACAGAAAACAAACAGCGTTTTATCAGATGTGGATTAAAATGCGAAAGAAGGATGTAAATGGGGTTTACCAAATGGGATATCTAAATAACAGACTTTTCCTGTTCTTGTTTAGACACAGTGCACGATTTTCCTCAAAACTACGATCAGTTTTCAATGTTTTTTACCCTGACCTCGCTGGCGCGCGCAAATCCTTAAGAATTGTGGGAAAATACGGAAAGGTGCATTGAAGGAGAGTCGGGTCATTGCAGAAAGGCTCTTCCCCCCCTCCCCTGCAATAAATCTAACACTTATAATAAATTGAAAAGCAAAACAAAAGCAATCCCCGATTGAAACAAACAAACAAAAACCAATAAATCTTTTGACTGAGAATCGATGTAGACTCAATCATTTTTTCAACGTGAGACTGGCCCAACAGGGCACCTCCCTGGGTCCAGGCTTCTCACGGTTCAAGGGAACTAAAGCCTCAAGCTAGTCTGTTTTCTTGCTATTTTGTTGCGATGCTTGGCTTCCTATTTATTTTTATTTAAAGTATCGAATCGCAACGGCTACGTACGGGCATTAATTTGCCCTGTCGTTTCTAACTCGTATATGAAGACTGTTCTATTTTTTTTTTTTTTTACTACATTTATGAATAAGAAATTTTAAGGGGCTAGAATGAATAAATAGAAATTATGGTCTACGGCAATGTAGAATCGGTAGGACTGAATAAATGTCTGACTTTGTACTTGAACTTGCAGGCGGGCCTTCACATGGGAAGTTGTTTTCTAACGATCAGATACTAAAAGTCAACGGAGAAGATGTCAGCGAAGTGCCTCAGGAACGCGTCATTAGTCTTATCAAGTAAGATTCCTTATCAGCTTAAGACCTTTGTGTTTGTTTTTTTGCACGATACTTGTCAAGATAGTCTTAAAGCACGCGCATGCTTTTAATGGATCTTGCTATTTTGACAGCGTTACATTATTGCCAGAAAAGCACGACCAATGATGTTTTACAGTTGACTTTTGAACGCCACAGTTCAATTTCGCACCAAACAAGCACAGTTTCAATATCTACCCCATGATTAAATTTATCACCAAGCATTGACACGTCTGCTAGGCGCTGGTTATTATTACCACGCTTGCGCGTAGATGAACCATATTGGGTTTTGGATAATCAAGCCTTACGTAAGCGGACAAGTTGTGATATAGTATTTTGTTGTCGTATTTGAAACAATTTTAATAAATATAAGGTTTCAAAGTTTTAACAGCTGCAAAGACACAGTAGATCAAATTTATTATTTGGCTCGGGCATTGCTATTATTCAGAAAGTACGAATTTACGAGCGCGCGCCGCGCAGGGACACCGGAAGTCATGACGGTGCCGTATCCCCGCATATTGTTTTGACTATATTCTGACGTTCTATTTGTTTCAATTCCATACCAAGGCCGTGCCCACACTGAATGTACTGTGCTGCTTTGCGCAGCGTTAACATATGTTTCAATTTTATTTTGGTTACTTTTGGTTTGTTGGCGTACTCAGGTCGTGTATTAGTGAATTGGAGATGCATGTCGTATCTAGCGAAGACTTACAGGATACCAAGAACCAGGTATGACGTTTTCTTAATTAGAGGGCTCGCTCTTGGGGTACGTTAAGCATGAATAATATAGCAGACAAATTCTAATGTGTAGTTACGCATCTGCAGAAAAGTTGAATCCGTTAATGGTTTATAACTATTTTTTATAACTATTTCTATAACTAATGTAATAATTTAGAGCGAATTTCGTGTGAGCGGGAAACGCTACGGCAAATCCGTAGCCGTACCGTACTTTACCGTAGCCGCAACCAAGCGTTCTAATTGGATGATTCACATGAAAACAATGGGTAGTGATTTCATTGTTACTGCATACCGCACCGTGTACTCTCTGTAAGTCAGTACCGTATGTTTCCTACTCATACGAAAACCGCTCTATGAAGGAAGTAACTTAGAATTGGGTCATGTCGGAGAAAAACACCTCAAACAACCTCCAATATGGCGACTATGGCTTTGATCTTAAGTAGGCGAATGTTTGTGTTTTCTACCCGCCGCCGGACCATCTGTTAAGATCCAGGTTTTATTGCCAGGACAGCTAGATTAGTCCAGGATTACTACCGATCGGAGCACTCAGTCTTGAATTGATACTCCATAAATTAAAGTATGATACACAGATGCTCATAAATATGCTAAAATCGGGCCTCTATTCTATCAGGGTCAGCGGAGATCTTCTTTAATGAGCAGAGCAACTCGAGAGAGGCGACGGTCTTCACCTGTAAATGTGCGCTTCGCTGAGGATATGGTACAATACATTGGTCCTGCGGAACAGGCCAGAAGAGTGAGTACATATAACTGGTAGAAAGTACCACCATGTATCCATCCACGCCCTTGACATCAGTGGGCGATAGATAACATGTTCCAATCTGCTGTAGCTTTGGAAAGCAATACCGAGCCAACTTTTGTTTGTCATGCTTTATATGTCTTATATTATCTTACTAGCTTCTTTTTATTGAAGCTAGCTAAGAATTCATCTTTGTTTTTATACATCAATTGTTTGTTTTCATTTAGGGTTCTTTGCCTGTTTTACCTAATGTACTCAAAGTTTACCTAGAAAACGGACAAACAAGATCTTTCCATTATAACCCGAAAACTACTGTTCAGGTAACGTAAAAACTGTAAGTCACTTTCAGTACCACTTAAGCATTAGAAGACAGTTTTCTATGGTGAAATAGGGCACACTGGATGTTGGGAGAAACACGAGAGAAGTTTGAACATTTCGAGCCGTAGGCGGGTGATTTTCAAACTTTTACCAGTGTTTTTCCCAAATTCCAAGTGCTCTATTTCACTGATAGTGTCATAGAAAACTATCTTCTATTGCTTTTATGATATAGCAATAGGTGAGAGACAAAACCATGTCTTTACTGGTGAAATACATCATACGTTTGGTGGTGTCTCAGCCAGTGAGGGCGTGCGCACTATCTAAGCTATATTATTGCCAACGAAGTTAGCAAACATAGTTTTGAGTTTGTTACGGAAGTGCGTCTTTTGTTCTAATCAGGTTTTTATAGGTTACACTCCATAAAAGGTAGTGTGCATTGTTTTGGTACTGGTTTTGAAAAACCTGTTAAACCGGTTTTTGTGTAAAGTGTATCTTCAAACGTAGTTATTCGACGTGTTTTTGAGATCCTTGCTATTTTTAGGCGTGGGAACAGTTACCTCTGACAGTTAACGGTTTCGACTTCAATAGCTGTTATTACAGTTGCATGCAGATGAGATGCAAATGAGCGATTATGCGTTGTATTGACCCGATAGCCGTACTTCACTTGAATGATTCTTAAAACAAAAGATTATGTCATTTCGGACTCAGCTGTAATAACAGCTATTGCCAGAAATAAACCATTTTCCTCACTTTTAAAACACTCCTTTTTTCAACTTTATCACTTCGTTGGCACATTCAGATTCCCTTTTAAGAACAAACTAGGTCTCAATCCCATTACTAAAAGTATGACTAGTAATACTTGATGTATAGAAAGGAATCCCTGCACGGATCAGTTCAATGATCTGTCGAGCATGCGCATTAGCACACGGTGTGACGTCACATTAACTTCACTTTCTTTATCTTTGGCACTAAATTTTGGACATATTTGTTATGCAGGCTTAGAACACGACCACCGGCTATGATCTGCCGGCTCCTAAAGAGCCAGCGGTAACGTTATGATGAGTAAAAATTCGAACCGGTTTTTAACCAGTTATTTGTTCATCAACGATTTTGGACGGTTTCAAACGGGTCTGCACGTGCAGAGGTGCCTTTCTCCTGGGCGCGAAGGACCTGCTAACCACGGTAGTGCAACGTGGTATCCCTGTGGAAACATAATGGCGCTGATTTGATAAATATCCCATAATGCGCGTCGCATCAAACTTTCAAAAGGTTGGTTTGATTATTTTCATTTTTTGTTCCTACTTTTCCAGGAAATCTTTAATGCCCTTGGACCAAAGCTCGATATAAAGGCAATGGAATATTTCTGTCTTGTTCTCAGCGGACCTCAAAAGAATCAGCTCTCCTTCTTACAAAATCACGAAAAGGTTTCCGAGGTAAGTACAAACTATCAACAATTTGTACCAGTTTGAAAGATGCTCGAATTAGAGATTTCCGATTTACAGGCTTTGGCACTAACAATACCATGGTTGATTTGCATATTGCTATAGTTTGCGTGAAGTCATGACTTCCTAAGTGAATAGGAAAGTTCATTCAACCGCAATTCCTTACTTTCCGAAATAGATCGTGGATTTTTCTTTCATTTTAATTAATTAATTTGGGACCATACTTCAAGACATCGATTGCTAAAGCGTCGTATGGCAGGGCGAAATCATTTACGGGTCAGCTGGAGATTTCGGCTCCAACACCGCTATCCATAATGACTAATTAGGGAGCTCAGCTGAAGCCTAAAGGGAGAGGTTAGTCGGCCCCTAGACCATGGAAGATTAATCCCTTGCTATGATCAGTAAATATAGACCTTTCTCTATCAGAACTACTAGTCCTTTGACGCTAATAATAATAATAATAATAATAATAATAATCCAGCAATAATAATTAATGATTTATTTCCTTTATACACAAATACAAATATGATTTAATGCTTAATTTTTTCTAATATAATTTGACAAAGTAGGGGCATGCTTTAAAACTTCTGGTTAACAGTTGCTCATAAGAATAGCAATCATCATCATCATCATCATCATCATCATCATCATCATCATAATCATAATAATAATCATAATAATAATCATAATAATCATAATAATAATCATAATAATAATCATAATAATCATAATAATCAATGCACAATAAACAACGCAAACAAGGTTGATATAGCAGTAATGGATAAGGAAAAGAAGACATGGTTACTCATCGAAGGAACGGTTT
>JAAAQI020155153.1:0-10317 GCA_011800005.2 Stichodactyla mertensii | reverse complement strand
CCTCGAAGCACAGGAGAGAACCAACAAACAACTCTACTCACATGAGATAGCAGGTCCAGGAATCGAACCCGAGACCCTAGCGGTGAGAGGAGCGCGCATTAAAATTAACAGCGCACACCACCGATGCTCAAAGGCTGGTGACACGGTCGTGAATAATCTCGACTTGTTCTGTTCCTTCATCCACGTTCAGTTTAGCGGTACGTAGAGTAAACAAGCTACCACGGCGTTGTTTACCTCTACAAACACGACAACAGCTCACGTCCAAACAAAACTGTCGCACCTTCAACGAACCGAAAATAAATGGATCAATAGCGCTGTTCAAGTACATAAGTACGTTGCTGAAAGTGACTAACTTCGTAAAGTGTTTATTGGTCGAACCTGAACCAAAATCATGCCACAGCCAACACAGATGAGTAGGTAGCATACAAACCGCGAACACTATTCCAGCTGACATGAAGATCTTGACGACTCTCATGTTACGCTGTACTCTTTGAATCATCATTTTTCGCATATAAGCACTTCTATCACTTGACATCCCTTTGAAACACTCCGTTATTTGTTTTCTAGAGTCTTGGTACAGAAAGCGTATGATGAGTGTATAGGAAATTGTTATTATTGAGAGCGGTATAAAATAAAGGGCAAGAAAAACTGACAGAGTGAAGGCTTTGCGGTAGATTTCCAGCGGCCATTTTTCCGTGCATCGCTCACCATCAAGGTGTAGCACCATCATGTAAGGACAAACAAGTAGACTTGAAACCGCCCAAGTTATAACAATCGTGCAAATGGCTATCTTGGAGTTTATACGACGTTTAAAAGGCGTCACAATCAAACGATATCTCTCGTAGCTCATTGATAACAAAGTCACGACTGAAACAGCCATAAGAATCGTCTGGAAAGGATACACAATATTACACAAAAATTCCCCAAAGGGAAATCTTTTCCAGGCTCGTTCGACTAAATCCAAGGGAATGCTCGCCGCGCACGCCCCAAGATCCGTTGTACAGAGATTCAAGATGAGATACTCGCTGACTTTTCTTTTGTGTCTGCTAAGAATGGCTTTAAAAACAAGTACATTACCAAGTGTTCCAAACAAACCTATGGCACTGTGGAAAAGAATGACTAGCGCCAAGACCCATCTTTCATCGTCGTCACTAGTTTTGCTGTCGGATTCTGTTGGTTTCGATGTGGTGAGGCTTATTGAAGCCATTTCTTGTAGAATACTGGTGTTGAAGTTCGTCTTTTTGTCCCTCCTCCTCTGCATCCGTGATTTAAACAAAAATTTTGCTTTCAATCTGTTGCCAACGCGTTGTCTTGAGGCGAATACCAGATTTCATATCGCCTTAACACTGCCCTTAGATCTCAATATTGATAAATGAATATTCCGAGTTCGGCTTAGTTTAAAATTAATGTTGATGAAATACAACGGTTCTTTTAAACCCCAAAACACAAAACACACTTTAAAATAGTGTTTTGAATTCCCTTAAGTGCTGTGCCGCAAATCTCCAGGTTTTCTTGATTTTCATAGCACGAAAAAAACAACAGATGTTGAGAGAACGGGTTCTAGTCAGAAAAAGTGTCCGCACATGGATGGATCACCTGCTTGCTAGACTCCAGGGAGCGTTCATATATATAAAAAATGATTACAACATGTTCACACTTCGGGCTCTTGTCTTAATCAAATAACGATATTTCAATCGTGCAGTCTTGTATTTGTTTTAAGTATATCAATACATTTTGTGCCACCGGGGGTACGCTATAGATGCATTATCTTTACCTATGAACCAATTATGAAGCAAGCTGGGAGCTATCTACTCCTGTATAGTGGATAGTGTTTTAGCGGCTGCCCTTCGTGGTAATTATTCAATAAAGTCAGGCTTTTAGTTTGGACTATTTTTCATCTTTATTTCAAGAAATAGGCTCTATTACCTATGGATTGGTTCTTTTTGATGAGGGAGGAACGTCATTGGTATCTAACTGCTATTTACTAAATTTAAGGGGGGCATTTCGTTTACGGGTTTACTTAAATGCTTTTAAAGTGAACTAGACGCAATTATATTAATGGTATAGCTAAGCACAGCACGCCTGCTCGAAGCTGAACATTGTGATTACCGCCTTTTCAGTGAGTATCGAGGTCGGAGTCATTAAACAGCCATGTCTTCAATAATATGGAATGCTTATAGCGTTGCAATTGTTTCAATGCGCTTTACAATCGTTTTCAGTGCAGGACTTAACAGGTTGCATATTTCATGTAACATTAAAAATGCGCCTTCGGGGTATGTGAACACGAAAGGTTCGACTAAATTCTGCTAATGGCACACAGAAGATATTCGTCTTTTTATGTACTTTATTGCTTTTTAATCACGAAAACGAGGTCAGCGTCCCAAGAGCTACTGTACGAAAGCTTTTGTTTTGTAAAAGATTACCAATTTCACCGTGGTCAAGTAGAAACTGGTGGAACATTTTCTGCAATTGCATGCTCGGAAAAACGGCGGGAAAGTGGCGAAGGCGTTCATTAATAAATGTCGGGGAAAACTAGTGCAAATCGTTTAACATAACTTTCTTGTTGTAATTTGCTTTATCTAACTAAGTCATACTAGCCAAATTTCCGTAAACTTTGAGAGCGAAAGATTTAAAATGTTCTTGAATTTCTGTACATCAAGAAAACATTAATAAATGCATTAATAAATGTCGCGAAAAACTAGTGCAAATCGTTTTACATAACTTTCTTGTTGTAATTTGCTTTATCTAACTAAGTCATACTAGCCAAATTTCCGTATACTTTGAGAGCGAAAGATTTAAAATGTTCTTGAATTTCTGTACATCGAGAAAACAACAATGTGGACTCGTGTTCGTTGTTTCTCGTCGATCATGACTTTTCGAGCATGCTCAGTAATTTTCCACCAGTGTCAGTGTGTGTGGTCAGAACAAAACAGGTGGTGCTTTTCCGAGTCGAGCTCAGTATTGACTTTTGCCGGATGTACCGGCAAAACATTCTAAAATGAGTTCTTAAAGAAAAGACATTAAATTTGCATAAATGTCACACCTTAATGGGCAATATATAATATATAATTGGGATAAAATGAGGCTTGGATATGTACCTTTGATTTTATTAGCCGGAAGTTAAGGGCCAATGATCCCCTCAGCCAAGGTACAAATAGACAGTCAATTTGTCTACGTATTTGGATATGTGGAAGACAACCGTTTTTGTCGGCGAATGACCAAGTTAATGTGGCGCGAATTCAATGCCCACTTTATCTAGAGGGCGGTTGGTGAAATGATTAGTAGTACCCCAAAGACCACGCTTACGTCATAACGAATATCACTGCTTTCACTCTATTATATATTCATTAAGGTGACTGCCTACTATTTGAAAAATCCATGACAAACTTTCTGAATCACAATATTTTAAACTGAAATTTAATTCTGAGCTCAAATCTGAAAAGAAAACGGGGTGTCCCGAAGTGGTTTTCGAGATATCCGCGATTTAATGCATGCGTACCTACAAAATTTTGAAGGAAAATAAACGAAAACCACCATCCCAAGAAAAAAATTCATAGTGCAAACGCTATTGAAGGTATTGGCTTGCTTTTCACAGGAAAGTTAATTAATACAATGATTTACAAGTATAAATAAAAATATTGGTAAAATAAATATAAATCTAGTTAAAAATGAATTTTTAATTCAACTTGCGATTGATAATTCTTGTCTATAACGAGTGCAAAAATGTGCTCATAACGTCTTTTCTATGAGTAAAACCCATGCCATTATTCTCCAACTTTGTCAAAACTTTCTTTTCTACATAGTCTTTCCAAAAATTGATAAAAATATATAGGGTCCCGTGCAAAATTTGAGGGTTTTGCCATGTTGAAGTTCAAAACTAGTCTGGTTCCCTATTGAAATTTTGAAGGAAATTCAGCGGTTTTGAATCAAATTTTGTGCGCGAGCAGAAATGGCTTACGCTAACAAAAATTGGCCTGGAAACTTTATCTGGTTAATGTATGACAGGAATTAGACCCAAAAGACCAAAGATCGTAAAGTAAAGATTAGAATGAAATTCAAAATATAACGTGAGACGTTGCTATGACAACGATAGAACATTCAAATGTGCGAGAAGTTTTTCATTCAAAAAATCATAACTCAAAAACGGCACGGACTAAAAAAAATTTACCGTCCAGTTTCAAATACGAGATTTTAGGAAGACAAAATTTTAATTTTGATTTTAATTTATGATTTTGTATACGATATATGATTTAGAGAGACATTTTACAAGCAGATACATGGAACTGCCATGGGATCGCCAGTTTCTGTGGTTATTGCCAATCTTGTTATAGAGGATTTAGAACATAAAGTTCTTACTGCGTTCACCCGAAGTTTTTCTATAGATATGTAGATGACACGATCACTGCTGTAAAGAGTACATCAATACAAGCGTTGCATGACAAGCTGAATGGTCAAAACAATCATATTAAGTTTACCATTGAAATATTTAAGCCGAGAGGGAATTGCATTCTTGGACACATTGAATATTGTGGAATCAGCATGATGGCTCTATAAGCACAAGGGTGTATAGGAAGTCGACACACTCAGATCGCTATCTACAATTTGACTCACACCACCCCAAACAACACAAAGAATCTGTCGCTAGTGCCTTATTCACGAGAGCAGCGCGAATTAGCTCTGATGTTAAGATGAAAGAGCAGGAAGAACAACATGTTTTTAGGTCTCTAAGAAAGAATGGCTATCCGTCTAAATTTTTGAAACAAGTAAAAAGAAAAACTGGACAGACTCGTGTAGGACGAATTGATAGCAGTACAGGTAACACAGGCTGGGAAGTCAATTCTAGTAAGGAGCTGATAACTTTACCCTACATTGAAGGCACTACTGAATGTTTAAAAAGAATTTTAGAAAGATTGACTTTAAAGTAGCCGTGAAACCGTTCTTGACATTAAAAAACCACCTCATGAAACCAAAAGACCATGTTCCAGTATCGAAAGAAACCGGAATTGTTTACAGCATCCCATGTAATGACTGTAATGTCCGTTACTTAGGAGAGACTGGGAGGGCCTTGGAAACTAGAGAAAAGGAGCACATGAGGAGTGTACAGTATTTGCAAACAGAAAAGTCAGCTTTGGCCGAGCATGTTTATCACATGAATCATGGGGTAGCCTTTGAAAGAATGGAAGTGGTATGTAGAGAAAGAAGATGGGCACAACGAAAATGGAAAGAAGCATGGATGATTGAGAAGAACAAAGGAAATGCGATTGCTAACAGGGACAATGGACGAACTTTGCCAGAAATTTATAAAACTTTGATATAAGATTTAATTCTTTGCTATTATTAATTTATTTTACTGTTCGTATATTTTAAAAACATATATATATTCATGACGATTTTAATTAGTTCATAGTGCTATTTTACTCCATTGTCTTTTTAAATATTTTACGTACATATTTTAGTCATTTGTTATTTTAACCAATTGTATTGTAAATATTATCTTGCTATATATATTGCAATTTTTGCTCTGTTTAGATTACCCTGACGAAGGACGACCGTCCGAAAGCTTGGGCGTTTTAGTTGTATTAAATTTTATTCTCATTGCTAGTGTGATATAAAATTTTTAAAAAATGAAACTACCTAGCAACATAACAATTCTGGATTTTATATACGTCATTAAGAGCAAGCGCACGAAAACCGTTTCGAGCCTCCTTAATTTTGTAATTTTTTAATCTATACTTTTTTCAGAAAGAAAGGGATACTGAGTAAGAGAGCGTATATGTTAGGAAGCCAAGGAAGGAGGAAATAAGGAAAGGCAGATAGATTGAGAGAAAGAAAATATGATGTATAATATCGAGCTGCGATATCCATTTCAGTCGAGTACAGCACACACACACACATATTGTCTGCACGAATTACTTCTGCTTTCTTCAGATAAGTCTATAGCATTTTTATTGATGTCTTGGCCCCTGTCGTAATCTTCAGCTGACAATCTTACATCTTTTAAACTTCAATGTTTTGTTCATCATAACAATAGACGACTAAGCTAAAGCAAATAGAAGGAATGTCACAAAAAAAGCCTTTTCAGAACTCTAAGCCAACTCTTATTAAATGATTTAATAAGATGTTACTGACCGACTCATGGGTGTGTATTTACAATTGAATTCGAACAGACAATTGAAGAAAAACATTCTTAAGTCTACACTGGAGAGCCTTGTATACGTATATTGGTTGTAAAAAGCCGTACATTTTTCACAAAGAGGGTTAACACAAGGTCAGTTGTCATGGTTGATGGAAGAGGAACTAATTACAGACAGAATTGTCTGACATTTATCAAGTCCTTTGGCCATCAAAAAATTTTTGTAATGATATTTTTTTTATTGCCGTATACCTAATGGTGGGATATTTTATTAATCTCCAAGAGTTTTAACATAAATGCGCGCAGATGGTGCAGCTGGATGGGGAATCGTGAAGGTCTTTCTCGATGATTCGTGCAGTGAGTTTTGATTGAAACCCAGTGCGCATTTATTGTAGTTCCAAAAACAATCTGTATTAATAACAGCTATCGCTAGAGAGACAAGTGAAAAATTGTAAGAGCGAATGGACCACCTTGTGCGGGTAGTCGGCGTTTTTCTGGTAGGTTGCTATAACAACTTTTGAGTTCCTTTTTTTACAAACTTAAAAAGTCTGTCATTATTTTGTCGATGAAACCATCAGTTTTATCGAAACCTGAAACAACCTTTGGGTTGATTAAGTCAGAATTTAGCGTGTTGGGTTTTGCGGAGGGAGGAAAACCGGAGAACCCGGAGAAAAACCCTCGAATCAAGGAAGAGACCCAACAAGAACTCTCTTCACATGAAACGCCGAGTCCATGAGGAATCGAACCCGAGACCCCAGAGGTGAGAGGCGAGTGTGCCACGGCTATGCCACTCTTGATTCTCATCAGAATATAATGCATTATTTTCGCCAGGGCAAGTTGTCTTGATTGCCAGGTTTACGATACAATGGTGTTATTGCGTGATAACACGATAGTGTGTACTGAGTTGACAGTCATTTATGATGCATTGTTGTATTTCACTACGCATCCTCATCACTCACCCATCCCCCACAGCAACATTCATGTAATAGGGTGATTATAGCATTTTTTTCACGCAGATATTCATTATGACAGCCAAGGATATTCTTGGGGAAGGTAAGTCATAGAGCAGATTCTTTCATTACTTAAGGTAAAACTGAAAACTAAAGAGTTAGAGCAGATTTCGTTCGTAGGCTCGCGACATTCATGAACACGGTCGTAACACAGTCAAGGCACGGCAAGGCACGTTAAAATTCAAGAAAACATCACGGTCGCGGCAAGGCACGCTTACGGCACCGACCGTGCCGCGAGCTTTTCACAGTCATACGAAATCTGCTCAAACTCTTTATTTTTCAGTTTTACCTAAGTTCGTAGTGTTGCGAATTTATTTTATACAAATGACGCTACATTTACATTTTTAACAATTTCATCGGTACAGAACAAAGTGACGTATTCGAAGTGAGGATATTCACAACTGAGATCAATAACAAGACCAAAGACGCCGCCATTCGTGTCAAGATATTTGGTATCCATGGTGATACTGCGAGTGCTGTGATTCCATCTGGATCTCCTTCGGCTGACCCAGTCTCCCAATTTGGGAAATTCGGGTAAATATTGATCATCAGAATTTGAATCTCGCTTACTTTGTATATTTTGAGGCTAAAGGCCGGTTTTTACGGTACATTTTTTGCTTTCATCAGTCGCATGCGATATGAGTACGCAATGCTTGTAACACGAATTCGCCTTTCCCGAAAGGAGCGGAGGACTGCGTTGAGTAGACTTCGCATCTATGGATTGTTTGGACGGACGCGTAAAAATGGCGTCTGCACCAAATTAAGAGTGTTTAAACGTGTCAAAAGAAAGCAATATTCTAAAGGAAGAAGACATTACAGGAGCAAAAGTTTCTAGAAAATCAACAGTGTAAAACAAAGTAGTGTGGTTCAGTTGAGGAGATGCCCCACTGTGCAGAGGAGCAAAAACTTCAGGCAAAAAGGTTGTCTTGATTGCCACAGGTAAAAAAGCGAAAGTTAAAAAAGAAAAGAAAAAAAGAAAAAAGTGAAAAGGAATGAAAAAGGAAAAACAACTGAAAATGTGACCCTTTCGGGATTCGAATCCGCTCGCGCGTCTGCCATGGTAATTATTTCAAAAACACACGAACCATACTCCCGAGACATTACCTTGAAGGCTGAGGCGCAGGATGGATTTCCGAGCTTGATCGGCGATTAAGTGCCGTTCCATCATCTTAGGGGTGTCGAGATCTAGCCCGAAAGCATCAGGGGAGAGGCTGGTCGGCCCCCAGACCATATACGACCAACCCCTTGCTCTAAACACGGTTTACGTCGATTTAAAAGAGAAAAATAACCTAGTCTTTTTCTTTACACTGTTTTCACTGGTACCGTTATGCTTATTCTTTGAAATCGGTAGACCAGTGGTTAAATGCGTTGATTTACACGAAACAACTGCTGTTGCAAGCATGGCGTAAGCAGATCGCATACCGTGTAAAGCCTTTAAGAGTAACTCGAGTACATGGCAACTTGTAAGAGATTTGCAACCTGTTTTGGCTCCTACTGTGGTCCATGAAAGTTTATACGATGATGATACAATCTCATCCCCAGAGCTTGTGTTCTTCCTGGTCAGCGCCTGGTCATTTTTCTTCTGGAAAAAAGGAAATTTCGAAATGAGGCAAATAAAGCGTTGAATTTGAAAAAGAGAAAAAATCAATATCGCTTTGTAGTAATGATACCATGCTATTCGTCTTCTTATGGTAAACCCCCCCTGAATTCTCGAGTGTATATCGTTCTATGTAATATAATTCTTGAACAATACTTTAAGGTATCATACTAGTTCGACAAGAAATCCCCTTTCCCAATGTTCACATTTGTCGAATTCATTCATGTCTTAGACTTGATGTATATAACGTGACGGTCACACCAGTCATAGGATCACCCACCAAGATAAGTGTCACACAACAAGACCCGCTCAAACAAATGACATGGCATTTGAATAAGGTTAGTAAGGAAACTTTTCTCTGTCACATGCCATATGAACGGCTATCATATCTGATCTTTCATCGTTCCAAGTGAAATGTTTCATTCACTGACACTTATATTTGGAAGAGTTCCATGAGTTCTAGAGATATTCCATGGTGTGCCACTAGAAAGCACTGTATAACTATTGACCCCACACCATAGAAAATACAAATGCATGATGGGAAGGAAGAGTGGAATACCGACGAATATACAACGGCTTTCCTGCATTCTGATTGGCTTTTTTTTCTATGGTGTGGGATAAAACCAAGTATACTTGCATTAAAAGGAATATAATTCACAGGTGTTGATTGTTGATTCGAAAGCATTTCATTACGAGTTTCTGGTGAATAAAGTGCTGAATTCTTCAACCACTCCAAATGGTGAGGCCTCAGTGGAAGTCCATATCTTTGGTAAGCTAAGAAAGTGTTTTTCGTTTTATGGACTCGTCTATTGAAACATCCACCCTCCGACCCTCGGGACAGGGCGGGGAATTTAACATTCACGTAGTGTTACATTTAGCTATTTCCCACGGCCTCCGGAGAAAGATTTGCTGTTAAAATTGTTAAAACTGTTAAAGTACATGTTAAATTCCCCATAGCTCTGTGCATTCACACTGTTAAACGCGCTTTAAAATCCCCTGCTTCGTTGCGTCGATTTCCCTTCTGTTCCGGGTGTCGGGGGTTTCAATTGACTAGTGCATTAAGTTGAACTCGCCGGGAATGATTGCTGAGAAAATTTTGATGAACTTACAAATTGAACTAGCTGCATTATATGGCTATTGATTTAAAATCCATCCTGTCAACAGACACATATGGTGGCCCTAATACCATGCAGTCTAAAGGTAAGATGACGTCACCCAACGTTACCTAACGTACCAAGTCTAGATCTACTTTGGTTTTCGTTTAGAGCTCTTCCATATCCAATCAATACCATTAGGGACTGGTCATTATTTATAGCGGAGCACCATACTTTAGAAAAATGGTAACCCATCGAGTTGATTTTTCATGGCTTGAGTATACGTCACTTCCGTCCGTCCGTCCGTGTCGATCGCGATGCTGATTGGCTGATTGCTCTTTGGCGGGAAATTGACGCGTGCCGACATAAAGCAGTTTTTGCTTTTGAAAACTTTTACCGTAAAATATTACTGTTTAGAACAAGTAGAAAACATTATCCAAGAGAGAATCCACTGTTTTTAGGACAGAGCAAGAACAAATAAGC
>JAAAQI020155142.1:0-10321 GCA_011800005.2 Stichodactyla mertensii | reverse complement strand
TAATAATAATAATAATAATAATAATAATAATAATAATAATAATAATAATAATATTAAGGTTATTCAAACCTCTTGCAGTTATATAACCGAATTACAGGTTGTGGTCAATTGAGACAACAAATAGATATTCACATTCACATACACACATACACACATATTCACACAGATATTCACATACATGACTAAAGATATGATAGAATAGCTAGTTACAAAGTTCTTAAAACGATCCGTATTGCATAAAACTTTATGTCTAGCCTGAGATCTAAAGTTATATGGAGCATTTATGGCTGTTGGCCTAATGAAATTAAATATTGGGTTTTTAGGATTAACGTTGTCAATAAAAAAACATTGAGCATCCCGCATCATGGCCGCTCCATACATTTTTGCCAAAGCCGATCGCGTCTTGTTTGCTCGCCCATGATTTAACAGCCAAATGCCTAATGAAATTAAATATTGGGTTTTTAGGATTAACGTTGTCAATAAAAAAACATTGAGCATCCCGCATCATGGCCGCTCCATACATTTTTGCCAAAGCCGATCGCGTCTTGTTTGCTCGCCCATGATTTAACAGCCAAATGCTCTAACAGCCTAAAAAATGTGATATTTTGGCCACTTTATAAGCTTATACCACTTTATTTTCACTAGAATGCGAAATAACGCTTTATAGTGAAAGTCAAAAAATATCTACGTATTCCAACGTCCATTGCAACAAGACTTGAAATACTCAGTCCAAAGATGGAAAATGTACGGTAAAAGCTGGGTTTTCAAAAACTTTGTATTCAATGAGTGAAAACAAATCAGTTCTTTCTTGATTTTCATATAAAGAAACGATCGCCATACCCGGGGGTTATTTCAAGCCCTGACAAACAAAGCATCCAATCTCTCTCTAATTTCACTGTTCAGTGAAGCACTAGTTATACTACAAAGATGCTTGATACTTATGCATGATGGATAATGTAAAGGATTTTTTAGATTTAGTGTTGCTCAGTTTAGAAACTTACCGCCATTTGCGAAGAGCAATAAAAGGAAATCTGCGAAGGATGAGATGCAGGACGTAATCTTGTCCTGCTTTGCCAATGCACAGAATCCTCACGAGAACGCTGTACTTGATACTTCGTGAAAAGACTTTAGTATTGTAGTAATGAGGGAATTTGTATAGAGAGTAAGTGATAAATTTAATTAGCTTTGTAAAACTAGATTTTTTTGATTGAATATAACATCCAACAGACCGCCAAACACGAACATATGCGGCGTTTACCAAATAAGGACAAATCCGTTGCACAAATGAATAATCCGATTGGTTGCAACCTTTACAACCTATATTCGAAAAGGACCAATCACGGAACACGTTCAGAGAGTAGTGCATTACCGGACACGGGAACACGTACCAAGCAGTCGTCGAAAGTCTCACGGAACACTTGCAGCCGCGCAAAGCAACAGAGACATCGCGATTTTTGATTTTTGAGAAATCACACAAGAATTGAACGAGCCTCTCGAAGCTTTTTACAGACGTCTTAACGCAAAGGCCGGAGATTGTGCATTCCACAACGAAGAAGGATAAATCAAAACGCAGATAATCCATAAGACAACTGATCCTAGGTTGCGAAAAAAAGCCCCAGCCTACGGAGCATCGTTAGAAAGAACAGATGAACAGTCCAAAAAATCGAAGAAGCACATAATACAGTTCGAAGGAACTCCACAAACGCACGAAATACGACACCTCAAGACTCGCGCAATGTTGAAGGAAAAGGCAAAACAATCATGCCGCACAAGACCTAAGTTCGCGACCCAATAATTCAAAGAATACATGCCGAAGTTGCGGAGGTTCTTTCCCTCATAAAGACGTATGTCCAGCCAAAGGCAACACTTGCCACAATTGTCAAAAGAATGGGCACTTTGCTAAATGGTGTCAATCGAACAGGAAAAACGACTCAGGAGTCCGAGAGTTGACTAGAGAAGACGTGCAGCCAGATAGTTTAGATGAAGATATTTTCGCGCTGAATCATGTTTCAACACGCCGACCGGAAACCAACATCGCCATCAATGATCTAAAGGTCAAGGTACTAATAGACTCTGAAGCTATCCATGTGTATACATTTCTATCCATTAGTATCAATTGCTATTAATCAGTATCCATGAGTATCCATTTTTATCCACGATTATGGTCATTGATGGTTAGCAATGAATACTGATGGATAGCAATGGGTACTGAGGGATAGCCATGGACACTGATGGTTAGCAATGAATACTGATGGATACTGATTAATAGCAATGGATGCTGATGGATTGGAATGGATACTACTGGATAGCCATGAATAGCCATGGCTATTGATGGATAGCAATGGATACTGATGGTTAGTAATGAATACTAAGAGATAGAAATGGATACTTATGGATACCAATGGATACTGATGGATCACTATGGATACTGAAGGATTGCTATGGATAACAATGAATAGGGATACTACTAGATGGCCATGGATACTGATAGACTGGAATGGATACTGATGGATAGTTATAGATACTCAAGGATAACAATAGATACTCATGGATATAGCAATGGATACTTATATGGCCGGACAGCCATGGATTGCAATGGAAATTGATGGATGGCAATGCATGTTGATGGATAGCAAAGGATAGCTTTAGATACTTATGGACAGCCGTCGATACTTATGCATAAGCATGGTATGGATGATGCAAATCATCGTTGGCGAATAATAGGGTGACTATATATGGCCTATTAACATAAAGTATATACAGTAAGTTGTTCGTTGGATGTCCTGGTGGTCCGCAGAAAAAATGGCCGAGCAACCAATTGTTTTTATTGTTCTTCTTCTTTTACTCGCGGCATTTAGTCTACGCGACTCATGGGCAACTGTTAATAGCAGCTGTAAAGGTATATATTTTTCAATGCTTTTATATTACCTAAAGTCTAAGTGGCAATTACAAAACAATCTTAATAGAAAATGAAAGCTACAAAACCACCAAAAGAACAAGAATTTCCATGTGTAAACTTTCTTAGTATCATTTTTCCTGCGTTATTAGCCTTCATGGTTCGTACAACCTTGAAAAGTCCTTGAGAAAATAGAAATAGTCCTTGGATTTTATGGATTTGACAAATTTCACAATCATTCTAACAAAGGTTTTATAGAGAACTTTAGTTTTCAGTTTTTTCGGTCAGTTTTAAATCTTAAGCTTAAATCACTTTTAAATCTTAAATCCAGTGGCGGTCACTTTCATGTTTCACGTGCTTTGGTTATGTTTGGTTCTTGCAAATTATCGTTCAATCAATCAATCTTTATAGCTCAAAGCAAACCCTAGAAGTATTGCTGACATGGTAACACAAAATTGAACAGAAACACTGCTTAATATGGAAGTAATCGATGTTGCTGTCATTGAAAATTTAACATTTGTCCTTGAAAAGTCCTTAATTTTTTTGTCGACAAAGTTGTATGAACCATGCTTCTTTTGCTCTATTCTTGTATCTTGTACTTTGTATTTGATGTACTTCACAGCATAAAAGTTTGAATTGGCTATATATAAATTTGCGGCAAACAGGAAAATTTTTCATTTCCCAACTGGGAACAAAGTGGGAAAATGCTACCAAATTTCTGATGTACCTGATCGATGAAACCGATAGTCAGTACCAATCAATGACAACTGATAGCAATTGATGCCAATTAATCAATTGATTTCGGTAATCAATACAATCGATGACTCAAGTTTGTGTGTTTATCAATTGCTATCAATTATCAATACCAATCGATGCCTAAATTGGCATCAATAGGTATCAAATTTTATGCTTTCAAATGGCTAATGTACGTATTTGATGAATAAGGATAATGTCACTGAACACATTTTATATTTTGGAGGTCCTTTATTGCAACACTTTGAGTTAGCCATCAGGCAATGCACAAAACTCCCGGTACAATAATGCACCTATTAAAGTAAACCTGGGGGAGGGAGTGCAGGCAGTGAGTGGGGATTTAATCGAGAGCTACAAATTTTTGTCAAAATCCTGAGGGTCGTGAAACAAACAGAGATCAAATGATCACAAATGCCCCTCCTCTATATCCTCCCTGTCCATCAAACTTTGACATTCTTGCCGCTCCAGAACGTTTATTTACCATAGCATTTAACTGACATTTAATTCTGTTTGATGTTGGGATTGTTTTTTAAAAATTTTCATTTAACTTTAGTGTTGATGGGTTCTCGTGGGATATACTAATGAAAGCTTTCCTATCTTGAGATGGATTGATCTATTTCTCCCCTACATACATGTACATTCTTGGGAAATATAGCCGTTGACCTCAGCCTTACATAATGGTTCTAGTTTAGTTCAACTTAGACTTCATCCAGTGTTGAATATTATTTGAAACTGTAGAATCTATTAAAGCACACTTTGAACACACTCATGATGAAAGATTAATTGTCCTTGTTGTTGAATTGAATTCTTAAAGTTTTCAAAAGTAGTAGATCGCTTATTGAAATTATTTTAGCACTAGATCTCTTGGAAGTCTTCTCCTTGGTAGAAATTTAATTGTTCCAGTTATTTTAAAATCTTGTGGTGTCCGTGTTCTCTAATTTATGGAGTCTTCCTCTTGGTCTTATGGCTTTCTCTGGTGCAGCAGCATTAATCTTTAGAGAGCTTATTCAGAGGGCTTAAAAACCTCATTTTAAACATTGGATATCACATCAGTTGGTGTTTTAGTTTTGGTTGGTGTTCTGGTTTTCCTCCTTTATTTTGACAAGGTGGAGCACACATCATTTGAGCCACAGATAATTTAATTAGTAGGCTCAGTCAAAAAAAATATGTGGCAGGAAGAACTAAGACGGCAGTCTATCTATTTTTCTTTTGTCCCTCGCCCCCAAGTCCCACCCCCAGGGGTAGTTAAGACTCAACTTTAATCTTGGCTTGGTTTCTCATCAACAAAAATACAGAGAGTGACCAAGAAAAATAGAGAGACCGCTTGCAGCCTATGAGAATAGTAGAGTAGAGCTTTATCATAAAACCAGACTAAACTTGTATAGACAAATCGTTTGAAGCAGAAAGAAAACAGTCAATAACAGCACAATATCTTGCTATTTTTGATGTCAAAAAAGTAGGGAATTTGTTGGCTGCAGTCTTCCATTTTCATGAAACGCAGATGGGAAACGTAGCTAGATGGATTTAGAAAATGCGTTGTTTAGTCATGCTGTTGCTAATGTTATTGGAAGGCAAATGCAACTATGTTATCTTATTTTTGACATTCCTGTGTTTGTCAATCACTGCTTGCCAATTGATACGAGTCGAGCCTATCGATTGGTGATTGATTGTCAATGATATCAATCGATCAATTGTCATCATTTGCTATTGATTGTTCGATTGGATTTCCAATGACTGATTCTCATCAATTGGGAACATCAGGCAAGTTACCCAGTATTGGGTCATAATTTTCCCTAAAACAATCGAATAAATGTTCAACTAATATTGGGATATTCAGGTCCCATTGGATTTTGTTGCATTTTCCCAATTTGTTCCCAATTTGTTCCCAATTTGTAAAGCAAAAAATTTTCCTTTAAAAATGCTCCTAAGGAAAAGTACAGGGGGAGGGGGGACCAAGCTTCAGTGAGCAGGGTCATAATTCATATGATTGGGGGTAGGGGTTACCTGTGTGTTAAATGTCAAAGGTTCACTCTGGTTTTGAAGGAAGTCCATCACTAAAATTCAGGACTAGGTAAGATTTGCCAACCTCTAACCACCCCCCTCCCCCCCGTGCAAAAAGACCTGCCTGATCAATTAGAATGCTATTTTATGCTCCTTTCCAGAGTTTCCCACAATTCTTTAGAATTTGCACACACCAGCAAGGTCAGGGGACAAAAACATTGAAAACTGATCATAGTTTTGGGAAAATATGTCTACTGTGTCTAAACAAGAATGGGAAAAGTTCTGTTATTTAGACATTCTGTTTGGTAAATCAGTTTATATCCCTCTTCCTCATTTTGCTCCACGTGTGAAAAACACTGTTTTCTGTTCAATTTCCCAAATCTCCTTCATATTATCTAAGGGTTTTCAAGACACTGATGCTGAAACCTGGGATTGAAAGCATGTCCCTGAGTCAGAACAGGCAGCAGTTCAGAGGCAGCAGAGCAGCTCGCAGAGACCAATGTGCACATGATCTCAGCATTGCAGAGAGAATCATGAAATCTGGAAATCCCAATCTATCTCTGCTGCAAGTGCTACTGAATCAAATTCAAACCAAAATGGATGAAATACATGCACTAGACTGGCAATAGCCATGACCTTTGATGACCAGAAGTCCATTGAAAGAAGAAGCTCTTGACCACAATGACAAAATAATATTAGACTGCATTTTCAAGATTCAGTGATTCAACAATGAAAAGCACAAGAACCATGATAACTGGCTGCATGAACAAATGACAAGGATACCTCAAAGCTGATTCGCCTAGCAGCAGACTTGTCAACAACTACTAAAATGCATGGAAGTGGGAAAGAATGATGCTTTGGTAATCACTGAAGCTTCTCAAGAAGAATTTGAATCACTGGCCAGACCAGCAGAACAGCAAGGCAATGTTAAGGCCCCTAACCATGAGCTAACACACAAACCACAAGAGCTAGGAAAGCATCCAAAGGATAAGAAGTCTGAAAAGAATGCTGCAGAAAAAGAGGCAGAAACTGATTCTACAAAAAGAGAAGACCAGGAAGAAGATGAGAGCCAGAGACTGATAAATGGAAAAGGACGACCTACACATGCAGCAGGATCAGCACTTTCAAGTATACATGTATAATACTCAACACTGAAAAAGGGAGACACCGAGACAAGCATCAGTTGGTGATCAAAGGTCTAAGACAACACTGAAGTACAGGAAACCAGGAAACCAGGAAACCAGCAGGCTACTTCCAATAAAAAAGGAGAAAAACAATGCCCTTTGGTGGACATAGTCATATGAAAGACTTTTGGGACTGCTTAAGAAATGTCTCAAACTTGCAAACTTGAATATGATAACTTGCAGGTTTCGGCGGCCCAGAAGGGTGTTGCAAATATTTTGGATTTCCTGTGTAGTGGAACCTTAATTTGTGATGTCATCAATGGAATGTCTAATGAACGATCAGTTAACAGAGTGTAATTAGATCATGAGTGTACAGTAAAACATCAGTCTTGGAAACCCAAACATGTTTCTTGCCTGTTCTGTAATACAGACAGGAATACTTTGCCCACTTAGTCCAAGACTTAGCTTAGTCCTGACCATACCCTGACCTCACTTACATACGCTAAATCAAAGAGAATTATGGGCAACTCTGAAAAGGTGCATTATTAGGTCATTAATTAAAGGTTCAAATTGCATGGGTGGCAAAGTGGGTTATAAGCATTTGCCTTTCAACACGTGCACTGTGAGTCCTTTGGATTACTGATAATTTGGGTCTCTGATTCAATCCCTGTAAACACAACATGCAAATTGAGTTTGTTTAAGGTGATTCCCTTGAAATAGAAGGAGAATTGTCATTTTTCCAAAAATGTGTGTAGTTGTTTATTCAGCTATGAGGTTTTTTGAAACTACAGTAAAAAGATTGAGGAGGTCACTGTTCATGTTTTCATGTTACATCACCTCAAAGTACGGCAAATTATGGCATTAATGAAAAATAAAACTACAACTGGAAGTCAAATAAAACCTCTCATTCCAAGCAAAACTAATATATATATATATAAATGAAATAACCAATCCTAATCTCACTTCAGCTAATTAAATTAATCTTTGAGCCCTGTTGTACAAGCAATAGTCATACCATAATTATTGTTAAATTATGTAAGCATGTGCTCCAGAGGGCAGAGTAAACTCATACCTTTAAGCTCTTCTGACCACCAAATACATATATTCAGGAATTGTCATTTTCTTCTTTTTTTGTGATTAGTTACTCTAAAATATTTGGACTTGAAATATGAAATAAAATGTAGGGTCTCCATTCTCATTTTTGAGATATTTTGCTGAAACCTTGCCAAAATAGGGCAAAACAAACTCTGACAGAGGGGGGGGGGGGAGTGGGATGTACCTCTGTAAAACCTCTTCACACACACTTTAATTCAGTCAATTCTCTCCTGTACAATTGGATTTCAAGTCTAAGATATCTATTTGGTTGGAATATTTTTCACTCCTGCCATCTTGGATGTCTTGTGATGCTTCGTGCACAGAATGTTTTATCAAATATACGCCTCGGGTTTTTTGATATTTGATAAAACATGTGCTGCTCGTTTTTTAGATGGCATAAAAAACGTCTAGCTATGTTCTCATTTTCTACTGAATTTTTAAGGAATGAACTAAATTTGGCAGAGAAAATTCAAGAAAATTTATGCAAATGAAGACGATTCTAAATCAGATATAAAAACCCCTTCATGGTCACTGATTTCTATTGTGTAGGGGATTGTCTCCCGGTTCAACAGCCTAGGAGGCATAACATACTAATATTAATTATTCACTCATGATTGTAAGCTGCGCAGCTGCCTTTGCGCCTTAATATGCAGCCCGTAAAGTCCTCCACTGACTATGATTGTGAAGCGCATTGAGCCGGTTGTTAAATGCGCTATATAAGTGCCCATCATTATTATTATCATTATTTGCTCATTAATTATTCATGAGTTTTTTAAATAAATTTACTCATAAAGGGCCAGTTTTTGTGTCTACTCCTTCTAACACCGGCCAAAGACACTATGGAGTTGTAAAAAACAATATGGAGAAATCAAAATTACCCTTAAGGTTAAACTTTACCCATTATCAACCAATCACAGTCCCGTATTTTGGGATCAAATTCGGCATGGTAAACATTACTCGTCGACAGCCAATCCTAGCCAGATTCGAGAGTAAACTTTACCGTTCCTTTAAAACATATGTTAGTGGGATATCAAACATTTTCGTAATTCAAAGAAAAATGTTGCCCTGAATTTTCAAGTGGCAAGATTTAAAACCGAATTTATGTTTTCTGGGAATGTATCTTACGATTCAATCCTTTATTTTGCTGTTCGGTCTGTGACGCAACATTCGTAAAGAATTGATACCGCGCTTTGGGTTCGCCTTAAACAGGACGCCTTCTGTCCGTGGAATGATTTTTGATGATAGCGAAAATACTACAAGCAAGCGTTACGAAGATAATTGGCTTTAGAATTACCTTGACCGAATCCGCTTCCATTATATATCACATCAAATACGAAATACGCCGCTATGTATAAAATATTCTAAAAGAATATTTATTTTTACTTAATGTAGTCTAGTGCAATGTACTCAATTCAAATATTTCTTTTTGTTTCCTGTAATTTTTACAATAGTGTAGCAATAGACTAGATATATATGACTTTAAACACTACACAGTTTTTAGAATCTAGACCTGTAATGTTTATTATTTGACGGCAACTCGTGTTTCTAATCTAGAATACTTAATGATTATTCGAGTTTATGCACTGCACGGTTTAGTAGACTTAGCTCTGATTCAAATTCTGAATTTCCTTTTGCCTCTCGGTTTATATGGTCCATTCTCTCATCACTCGCTATGGCTCATCCTGACACCATCCTTCGTCTACATAATCCAGTTCAGCTTGTGCTGTACTATGAATGTTTTGTTGTCGACGAGACAACCAGTGTCTTCGAATTCCTCCTCAAGACCCGATATATCGCCATTAAAAAATTCTAAAGAGCTTTCAGTATCCGTACAGCTTAATGGCATTTCTATTTGTTATTTTTCAGAAAATTTCGATATTTTTTGTGCGTTTAGAAGGAATATAAGAGAGCAACAAGCATGAACGATGCCTTTACTTTACTGTAGCTTTGTATAGCTTGCTTGTCTGCGTACCTTAGCTGACGTCATTCGACCCAGGCTCCTAAATTGCACGAGGAACCTCCAATTTCGGCAAGAGCGCCAAATTCAAATTTATATTCCGAATTGAGAATTTACCCAATTCAAAAATTTCTTTTTATATTTTGCTTTTAAATATATGAAGATTTGAATAAAGTTTCGAAAAATTTGGGTTCAGTTGCACTTTAAGCCAAATTCACGAATCACGAATTTTGATTTTATTTATTTGTTATAATAAATAAATTCCAATTAATTATGTATATGATTATTTCTAATGGTAATTTGCAGTCGATTCAGTTGTGATTATAAGCATTTTGATCATGGTTTAACTAGCGTCCAAAATCGTCCTTTAAGACAGCTGCTAAGAATGTCTTATGAGTGAATGATTAAGACTTTGATGTTAAATATCTCTCCAAATCGAATGGTGACCCCCATTTTTTATTACATACATTTAAAGCAATACTGGAGATGAGCATT
>JAAAQI020155131.1:0-10321 GCA_011800005.2 Stichodactyla mertensii | reverse complement strand
CATCAGGAGCGGAAACTTCACTTTCGTCTTTTATTTCACTCTCAGCTTTATCTTGAAAGCATGAAAGAAGAGTTTATTAATAATTACCAGGTTACAAAGATATCTAGCACTACTATCTGCAATTGAATACGATGCTATCTTTATCACAATTTTCTACGATTTGTGCAAACGCTTAAATAACATACCTATATCTAAGTGCATACTCTCACTCTTATCCAAGTTTCTATGATCAACGTATTCATTACAAGGTATATCATCAATGATAGCTAATGATATGATACTTGACCGCGGTACTGGATCCATATCTTCGCCTTTAATATTGTGATCTTGATGTCGGCTGCTTTGGAAAGAATTAAATAGATAAAGATATCTTTAGTTGCTTTAAGTTCACCTCGACAGTCTGACAGTATTTATAGTGTGTTAATTCTCGTTGAAGTAGAGAATTTCCGATTTCCAGACTTTGGCACTACCATAACAGTACCGCGTTGGTTATTGCATATGCTGTAGCTGTTCTTAACTGAATATGAAGATTCTTTCAACTGTAATTCCTTACTTTCCTTCATTTTAATTGATTAATTTGGAATCATACTTCCAGACATCGATTGCCGAAGCGTCGTATGGCAGGGCGAAACTATTTAGGGGTCAGCTGGAGATTTCGGCTCCAACACCGCTATCCATAATGACTAATCAGGGAGCTCAGCCGAAGCCTAAAGGGAGAGGTTAGTCGGCCCCTAGACCATGTAATGCTATGATCAGTAAAATTAGATCTCTCTCTATCAGAACGACTAGTCACTCCGGCTCTGATCCATTTGGGAGGCGTTAGAAAAATTAGACATGCGCAGACCATAGTAAATACAGAGCATATAGAGCATTCAACTTCATCATTCTCAAAACAAGAATAGTGCTTGGCATTATTTTAATCTGTGATTGTGTGTGGTGTCTTCAGGTTAAGGTACAATGGTTTTCCTTATACTATGACAAGGGATGGAATGGTCCGTCGTTTCTTGTAATGGACATCTTTAACATGGGAGTAATGTTTACCCATTTCAGATCACGTGTCATTCCCTTGGGTTTTATTTCTTTGTTTCAGAAACACTTGAGAAGATACGTTGATATGTATAAACCTCAAACAAGAATCTTATCCCCAAGAGGATGACACGTGGTATGAAATGGGAAAACATTACGCCCAAAGTAAAGAGGTCTATTGGTTACAATGTGGAAACTAATTTGCAATAATGTTAATGTAATGTCTGCATGTATTGCAGACATTACATTAACATTATTGCAATACAGCATTAATGGTTCCGGCTCAAACAATAGCCAACCAATCACTGTAGCACTGGTTTTCCCAGTGGAATACATCTTGTCCCACAAACACCATCATAAACTGCCTGTTTTCACAAAGGTTTCTTGCATTACTTGAATTTGATTATCATATTTCTCTAGGCTGTTAAAAATCCCGACAAAATATACAAATCTGTTTGCGATCAGAATCTCAGGTGTGCAGTTTTCTAGTAGACTTCGTTGGGCTTGTGGGACATAACAACAGTAACTATGGAGTTTTGAAACCATGAATTGACATACGATGCAACTAAAACCAATGTCCAACAAAGGCCACTTCAACAAGTTTTCTACAAATTGTCCAATAGTGTTCGAGTATTTAAACAAAAGATTAGCGACAAATTTCGAATTTAGATAATGTTCCGCTACTCAGATTGACAAGGCTAAATGATAAACAAGAGCTTGTAATATATTTTCTTTGCAATTATTGTGATTTTCGTCACCAAAAATATATAATATATGACAGGAAAACAAATTAGAAACTAAATAAAACGCCAGTCTTCATGAAAATAGTTTGTTTCTTCCAGACAGCGATATTATCAGTCTTGTAAAACGTGTGAACTCATGAAGATTTGTCTGATTAGTAGTGATTCTATTGTTTACATTCCCACTTTTGGTTGGGGAATTTTTTTAATTAGAAAATTCATTCGGGTGGCCTTGGTTAGACTAGTTTCACTGTAAATTAAAAATAATAATAAATAAATAAATAAACAAACAAACAAATAAATAAATAAATAAATAAATAAAAAACATTAAGGGGAAAAAAAGTCATGCTAAAGCCTGCTTCACATAGAATTAATGTTGAGGATATTAAGCAAACGGTAAGGGGTACTTATAAAGGATGAGGGGTATTTACCGTCTATATAATACAATCACGACGATCTGAACAAACAGAATGACTATAAATCCTCCAACTAGTCCTGCTATCATCCAATGGCTGAAAAGGACAGAAGATTTCTTTGCGGCGGCGTAATCACCTCTTGGTTTTGATTTTACTGAAAGAAATACAAAACAACTTGCAAATGATGACCTACCACGACAAGAGTTCAATTAATTTTGCTTTCTAACGTGGTGTTGGTTTAATGCAAGAAGTTGGAAGTGCAAGGCTAAAACGGAAAAATGCAAGGAAAAAATAAAACGATTCGTTCTTTTCCCTTACGTTTAGTTTTCAATTCAGACTGTATGAATAATTAGTAATACTTGATATTCGAGCAACATCTTGTATGATCATTTTTGTTGTCGTTGTTTTTTCTTTGCAGCACTCCAGTTTCCAATATAGTCTCATATGGGCAGTCTTTGTACAGTCTTTGCTGTTCTCTTTGGCATACTCAAAGCAAAGACGCCCACCAGTCTTTAACATAGTTTGCGGGCTTAAAGACAGCTTACATAAAAGGATTAGAATACTGTCTAATAAAACATGTCTTACTATGATATTTAGGAATAACCAGATCTTTCCCATCTGCGTAAGGTCCTTCCTTGATTGTAGTCGCACTAATCTTGTATGACAGTGTTCTGTTCTCCGTAACATTCATGGTGTAACTAAGATCACTTGTCCTGTTAATGGTGACTATCTTCTTCTTGGAAGTATCCATGTTGTAGTAGTATACAATGGTGTACTTCCTGATGATACCATTCAGATCACGTGGTCTATACCACGTGATAACAACACGTGGTCCAACTGAACCTTGTGCTGGTAACAACTTGCCATTAACACTTGCTGGAGCGGATGGAGCTTCAGGGATATGAAAAGAAAACGTTTATATCAAAAGTTGACACCAAAAGTTTACACAAAAATTCTAAGCGAGTAGATGTTATTCAACTGGGACTGCTCAGCTACGGAGTTTTCAGTGGCTACTAGTTCTACGTTTCGCAGCGGATTGCAGCAGGTTGTAACGTCGTTCAACAGTATCATTCCTCCAACAACTTTTCTTGCAATTTTAGCGCGCATTTATCGACAGGGAGCCCACTTTAGATAAAAGTGGAAATGAAACATAAAATTTTATTTCTTGTCTTACTCAGAGACCAAGAAAGTGTGCTATCTAATAACGTAGAAGCCGAAAAATCATTTAAAAAACTAGCTAGTCAAACAATTTTTAAAACGCGCGATTAAGTTTTCCTATATAATTCCCCTATGGCGTCCAATGTGTGATCCTATGTAGAAATACATTGACAAAGGAGGCAACTAAATTGTTTCATACTTTCCATACCAAAACTTAAGAAACACGATTTCAACGTCTTTTTGACCTCAAACTCCCGAAAAAAACTTGTACAAAACGGTCCCTGAACTGGGGATTTATTATTGAAACCTCTTTCGGCTCTTCCTCCATGTTTTCTAGTAGAAAATGCCGTGAAGAAAATCGTTGTCTTGCAGATTTTCTGACAACGCGCTGTACAATGTTGACGACTCAAATTGCGTCAGCAACGGTGACAAAAGTGACCCACTCTCTCCTCGGGGGGCTGGGGGTGGGGGCACTCCGGGCTAAAAGTATCGGGTATGCTCGTCGAAAATTTTCAAAAATACCCCTAAAAGATACCGGAAGTCTTTTAAAAAGGGTGTGGCTGGACGATTTCCAAACCCCTAAGAGATACCACAACTGTTGAAATGTTATAAAGTATTACTGATATTAAAGCGCCTATAACCTCTGTGTAACTATAAACATAAACCCCATTGCGAAAAGCGATGAGCTCTCCCATTCTCGATACCCTAAAAGATACCAACAAGGTCTGAAATTCTAAACTTCCATTTTAACACCCTAGCAGATACTAAATCGCTGATTTTTACCCCTAAGAGATACGACAAGCATACGCCGCGATCCTTTTCCCCAGAGCCCCCCCCGGACTCTCCTTCGCACCGCAACTTTTGACACCTACAACAACAAGCACCACTATCCACTCCTGAAAACCATTTTTGTTCTTCCGAGTTTAATGGCGAGACACGATTCTCGATCTTTTCATTTTATTGTTTTTCTGATCGATTTTTCTTGGAAAAGCAGAAAGATAAATACAGATTATCTCACAAAATATTAGATCTTACCATCCTGCAATGTTCGTACACTCCGTCTTGTACTTGCTGGGCCAAGGTACTTTGTATTCATAACTGCCACACTGATACTGTATCTCGTATACTTGAGTAGTGACGTCAGATTATATGTTGTGACATCACCCGTGACGTCACGTGTCTTGGTATTTCCTCCTTGTGGTGTGTAGGTTATCCTGTATCCCTTGAGTGGTCCGTGAACCATTTCTGGATTTTTGAGCTAGATATGTTTCAGAAAAATGAAAATGATTAGATATTATAGCACACTTATTATACTGATTATAAGAAAACTCCATATAAATTAACATGATCAGTTTTCTTTCACATGTTCTTTACAAACGCAACTCAACAATTACACATGATCAAAAATCAAATATAAAAAATGATATACCTTCCATTTTAGCACAATTGCGTCAGGTGAAGCTGGTATTTCAGCATTTAGAACAGGAAATGCCTCGGGTTCTATACAAAGTCATGAAGCATCAATTATAAAGTTTAACTTTGAAACCTCAAGAAGCGAACGAAAAATATGGAAGTATTTAAATTACACCAAGAATATCGTCTCTATCGAAGAGACTGTGGTGTGAATCAGCTTACTAGTAAAACTGCCGGAGGAGGGGGCTTAAATAAGTAAGTCGATTCAAAAGGGAGGCAAATTATTCAAAAGAAATATAGCCCTCAGCCCTTTAGCTCTACGGAACCTGATTATTTACAACAATTTCGGGAAACACTTGGCACACTTTCAATAGCAGTTGTGGTTGTTGTAACTGATACATTGTATTCAGTGTATCTACTCTAGGTATATCCTACCTGCAATAGTAGTTGCGGTTGTTGTAGTGTTGGTCCATACTCCATATCCTACTTGTTGGATTGCCCCTACTGATACATTGTATTCAGTGTATGGTTTCAAGTTGATCACATTACACACCGTTCTATTACTGGTTACTTCATATGTTCCAGTCTTGTTTTCTTCAATTCTTACTGCATATCTTATGACAAGGCTGCAAGGTTTGATGGTCCAGCTCATTTCGATTGATCTTTTACGGGGAACGACTGACGTAATGCGAGGTGGTTCTATATCTGAATAAAGGGATAAAAGTAACAATGACTTCAGAAATCAATACAAAATTATTAGAATTTTATAACTTCTTTTAAAGCCCCGTAGACGAAAAAAATTAAGTTCTTGACGTCCGAGGGAACAAAACAAGACTCCAACTGACTGGATGCCATCTGACTTGGCTGGCTGAACTAAATTGAAGGAAGTCAAAGCAAGCAGCAATAGTTGACATGGATTGATGTGAAGCTGCACACGACTGTGGGCTAAGTTATGATTATTCACCAAAGACGTACAAAATAAGCTAGAATAGGCCTTTTCTCAAGATATGGTTGAGTGAGTCCTGTACTTGCCAAAGCCTCAATTTCAGTACGCACCATCGTGCACTAAGCCATGTACTAATCTGATACAGTGGACTTCGGGATGATTAAACAATAAAGCAAAGAAGAGTTGTTGATTAAGCAATATATAATTTACATAATAACACCACGAAGAAACTGCTACGGTAATGAAATCGAGGCTTTGGCAAGTACAGGACTCACTCAACCATATCTTGAGAAAAGGAATAAACCTTACATACGCAGCCTTGGGTTAATAGTTTTTTAAAACACGTGACCTAGACGTCTATAGTGTAGACCTACCTTGAAATGCAACATAAACATTGACTCTCATTGTCTTACAAGCATGAAAGTACACGGGTACAAATCTAATATATCTGGCTGCTGTGGGATTCTTTAAATCTTGTCGAACAACAGTGTGTTGGTCCTTGTTTCCAGTAAAGACCTAAAAATTCAATTGCACATTGTAATAAGTTAGCAACAATAGGAAGCACATTGCATGCACAGACGCGAATGTAGCACTTTTTTAAAAGTTGGTGTATAATAAAGTTCCTTGTGCTTATGCATCCATCAAAGTTTTTACTTTTCTGTCGTCGGAGACGACATCGAAATGCGTAGTTTTTCTAAAAAAATCACATTTTCGCTATTCTCTTCAAAAACGGCTCCAAGTTTTTTCTTTAAACTTTCCATATCAATAGACCAAAGCTTTATCTAGATTGTAGAGAAATTTTTACACCTTGTATCGGACGAAAGGATGAGGAGAAAAAGCCATGCAAAAACTAAAAATATCATTGTTTGAATTTCCGCCGTTACGAACCAACCACTTAGAAAATATAACAATAAAGTACACTGATAGAATCTAGGATAATCAAAGTACTATATGCCAAAAATCCAGTAAAATTGACGCAGTAGTTTTGCGAAGCTAGCGAGAAAAAAGATCAGCAAAACCCGCTCGGAATTATTGGGTTCCACCTTTGATAATGCATTTGATGAAGTAAACTAAGTTAGCCTGTAAGTATCATTTCTTTTTCAAACCTCCCTGAAAAAAGATTTCTATTTACAATGATTTTGTAATATAAGACATTGGAAGTTTATCGGTTTCAAACACGATGAGTTTTGGCAGTTGACATTTCGGCTACGCTGTGGTAGTCTGATGAAGACTATCACAGCGTAGCCGAAACGTCAACTGCCAAAACTCATCGTATTTGAAACCGATAAACCTCCAATGTCTTACAAATATGCAGCACGAAAGCCTCAAGACTACGATTTTGTAACATCTTTTTTTTCTTTACTTTATTCACCTTAATTCCCATGTATTTCTCCTTATATTCACTCCACTTCAGACCGTCAATTGAAAACTTCAGTTTATACTTTGTCACCCACTCCTTTAAGTCTCCACTCCCTTGTGTTGCTACAGCAACAATAACACGTGTAGTACCGAGATCAATCTGGAGGTAATCATCAGGATTATCATTATCTTTTGGTGCCCATCCATGTGAACCATTCAGTTTTGCATTATGAGGTTCAAACCGAGCATCATGAGGAATCAATCGGTAACGCGAAGATGCTGTATAACTGCTGTTAGGTATATCTAGCTTATTTTCTCCAACAAGAGATCTCTCTGGACATTCTGAAAAATAACCAAAAAGCACTGGAAAATAGCATCAGGTTAGTTGACAAAAAGGTTGAACACCAATATAAATAGAAATAACTATGATCCATGTAACTGCTAACTGACTAAAGTTCATGCATATTGTATTGTAACATGAGTAGAGAAACAAGGTAAGCTGAAGTGCCTGGTCGCACACCCTTATACAAGAGGCAGGGGGAAAAAACCCTGACTCAAGTGGGATTTGAACCCACGACTCCTTACTGTATTGCGTGATTAAATCGACCTGTTTCGAGTGGTGTGTTTCTTGATTGCAGAGTTATCTACTCAGAGTTAGCCTCATTCAGTCTTAAAATATTCATAAATGCCAACATTCAAGTAAAAATTGCAATAACTTCAACAATAGGACCAAGACCAGAATGCTTTGTCAAAATGATATATTATTCAAATTTCTCTACTCTCCTGGGAATAAAGAGACAATTGGTAAAATTTGCCTGACAATATAGAAGCCACTCAAAGTATTCTGGTCTTGGTAGTAAATTACGCCATCATGCAAATGGTCTATTCAATCACTTCGAAATTCCACGGACCTTCACTCAAAAACACGTGAATATTCTACACAAAAACGAGTCTAACCCCAAGCAACGGAACTCGAAACTGGACTATAAGTTGCTGGGTGTTGTGATTCAATTCCGACAATGCTGCATCAGAAGCGGTAGGCCTTTATCACCAGACGGCCGTGTTGACTAAAACAGTACGTTTTTACCCGACATAACTTGAGACAAAGAAAAAGCCTTTCAAGCATTGACCTCAGTTCACGGGGAATTTTCGCAGTAAATTGTCCTGTTTTCTTACGACGTCATGGCTAACAATATGACAATGACAATGACAATAACAATGTTTTATTCGGATACCTTATACAAAAATGTACATTAGTATTTTTTTCCAAATAAAATATAATATAACATAAACATAAAATACATAAAATACACTCAAACATTCGAGAACTGTCAAAATACATGTAAACACGGCAAAGGTCGCGCGAGACTGGTAAGGGATTTTGACCAATCATAGTTCGTGTTAGGACCAACCAATCACGAACTACTACTCAGATTCAGGTAGTCGCGGGGGGTTTCTCGAACACGATATCGTGCACTAATTCGCAGACGGACTTTACGAAGAAAACGTCCGGATGTGACGCAGGCTAATCAGTGATTGCAGAACTATGATTCGTTCGCAACAAAAATAGAGGTTTGAACAAAATTCGTTCTGCTAAGAAAAGTTCACTCTCAAATCGTCTGGTTTCCAAATATAAAATGTACTGATGTTTCATATAAAATATTTATTATATTCGGTGGCTTACGGTTTACACAACGCAATTACATGTAATATCGACTTTTTTGTGATTATTGTCTTCACCGAAGCTCGTGAATAATCGACACAAATGCAAATACTATTCTAAACCTAAGAAATAGAGAACTCGAAACTGGGGTGACTTGACTTTTTACTCGACGTTTTTTCAGTAGTTACATCAATATTTGTACAAATTCAATACTTTTCCTTCGTAATAGCGAAACATACTTTAAAAAAAAAAAAAATGGTAGCCCATCGAGTTGATTTTTCATGGCTTAAGTATACGTCATTTCCGTCCGTCCGTCCGTCCGTGTCCATCGTGATGCTGATTGGCTGTTTGCTTTTTGGCGGGGACTTGACGTGTGCCGACATCCTTGAATTTTTACTAAAGCAGTTTTTGTTTTTGAAAACTTTTAAAGTGTTTTAAGGCTGTTTTATTACTAAACAACATTCAAACAGCAACAAAACATAAATCTTTATAATATAGCTTAGATAGTACGCGCATTCTCCTGTTTCTCTCAATATCCCGCGTGCTCTATTTCATCGGTAGAATTATAGAAAACTCTCTTCTATTGCTTAAAAATCATTTATTTGAGATGTCAACTGAAGTTAACCGGGAAGAAGTTAACCGAGAGGAAAATGAAGTCAAAACGTGGAAGACTAAAAGAGTTTATACTGAAGAAGAAAAGCTAAGAAGGCGTGAAAGAGGAAGAGAGAGACGAAGAAAGAGGAAGAAAAGCGACATATAAGGTCAAATAAACGAAAAATAAACTGGAAGCTTCGTTTTTAGGTAGTACCTAATTTGTGTATTACTCACTATAGTCAGGTATTGTAATATTTTCTCCAGCTGTATAAGGTCCTTGCTTGTTTGTAGTCGCACTAATCTTGTATGATAGTATTTTACTTCCCGTGATATAAATGGTGTAACTAAGATCACTTGTCCCGCTGATGGTGACTATCTTTTTCTTGGAAGTATCCATGTTGTAATAGTATACAATAGTGTACTTCCTGATGATACCATTCAGATCACATGGTCCATTCCACGTGATTACCGCTTGAGGCCTAACTAAACCACGTGCAGGGATCAAAATAGCACTTACATTTCTTGGGGCAGAAGGACCTTGGAAAACAGAAGAAAAGCTAGATATCTATTTATACCAAGATGGCCGCTGTATTAGTAAAAAAGTCTATTAGAATTGCTATTGTTTTGGACTCACTAGCTTCGTGTTCATGTGGAAACACAAAAGCGTTTTCACATGTATGAGAGGCTAGTCAGTCCAGAAGAATAGCAATTTTAATTGGACGCCATAATTGCATTCGGTGTATAGACTAAATCGGCTAACGCGTTGCTATTTATCATTTTCAACCCAATTCAAAACCTCTGGGAATAAGAGCTTTTGCTCCAAAAATTTCCATTTCATTTGCATGTGATATTGAAATACAAAACACAAAGAATCTTATTCCCAAAAGATTTGAATTGGGTAAATAGCAATGAGTTAGCCGATTTGGTCTGTTATTCACCATTCTTAAATAATATGCGCATATTTAATTTCGGCGTCAAAGCGAGGCTAAGCCCGCATGGCTTCGAT
>JAAAQI020155120.1:0-10322 GCA_011800005.2 Stichodactyla mertensii | reverse complement strand
TTCGATCTCAGGGCCTAGATGAAAATTACGCCATGTAACTCTAGTTACCCTGCTTAAACAAAGTGGATTTATTTATTATGGGACCCTTGCAAAAGGTCAAAGGTCAGAACAATTTTGTTTTTTTGCATTCCATATAAAACTGACTGATGGTCACATATCACCTATACCATGGGTTGTCATGGCAGCTATTTATGAAATAAGCTGTTGTACTGTTCCTGGAAAGCTTAGGTGACAATTTGGACTCTGTATTCTTCAAGTTTACTCAGTGTTGGGTCAGTTGTAATCTGATTACGGCTTTTATTTTTCTCACAGCCTGGGATTTCTTTTGAACAAATTTTTAAGAAGAAATTCTTAAACAGACACTAAATAAATTAATGTATGGTTTTTGAAGTATCATTTTAAATTAACAATCTGCTGCACCCTTGACATTCTGAACGACACCAAAAAAGATGCCCTTAGACCTTTCTGTGTCAAAAACTAGGATTTAAATTCAATTTAGAATTTTTGCAAATTAAAAACGTTTTAGCTAGCACAATAATGACTGGAATCCAGCAGCAAGCATTTTAATTCACCTTTTCGGCACTAGACACATTATGTTGTATACTTGTGTTACAGTCATCCCTCCAAAAGGTTCAGACAATGTTCTCAGATTGCTGTAGGAATGTACTGACTTTTGAACAAATTACTGACTTGATTTATCTGTTTCTCTACATATATACATTCAAGAACTAAAAAAATCAATTTGATATTTATTTCTGAAGTCAGTACATTTGTACGTCAATTCGAGAACATCATAACAGAAAGTATACCATGTGGTAAGCTAGCACAGAAAATGTGAATTGAGGAAAATAGTAAGAACATAATAAACATAGTAATCTCTCATTGATCTATTACATCATGACTGCATGTTAATTTTGACTGAAGTGTTAAATCTAACTCCACAGTATTTTCCCTAACTACTTCCAAGCCCTCAAACAAAATTTCTTTAAAGCTTTTACATTTAGGTTAGGGATGTCTTGCTTAACAGAAACAACACAGGGTATCCAAAGTAAGCCAGCAATGTTAGCCTATTTTTTTTCTTGAAGTTAAACTCATAACCCTACCCTACCATAATATAGCTAAGGCTGGTAAGCCAAATTTTAGAGTACTCACAGGTTCAAAAGAGATAAATGGAATATCGTTGGGAGGATCTCAGATTAATATTCCTCCATATGAGAAGGTGAGAAATTCATTTTCTGAAGATGTACAAATTAATGTACATAAAAAAGCATGAAAATGTGAGATGATACATACCTGTCCAAATTTTCCAAAGTAATTTTTCATGTCTTCTTCAGTTGTATTTGTTGATAAACCGCCAACAAATATCTTTTTTGTTGACGTAACCATCTGTGGAAAAAAAAAAAAAAGAAAAGAAAAAATTTTAGGACAGGGCTGGAGTTTTAGGGCTGTAAGCTTGAAGTTCTGCATAGAGTATGTCCTGGTAATGGTAGTTTTTTGGATATTTTTTCGGGAGGAGGTGCACTAGAGGGGGAACAAATGATGAGGAAAGGGAGGGGATGGGATGGGAGGGACAGGAGGATTATTCTAACAGAAACTTCAATCCAACACTGTGGAAAGTATTTTCTTTAAATTAACATTCCTAATTTTAATCCCTCAGCACTGTGTCAAAAACGAAACCTGGGAAAAATATTTCAAATTTGTATGAGTTCATTTTGTAATTTTCACATTTCTCAACAATAAAAATCTGTACAAACAGATCGAATTCAGCTTATAAGATAATATGGTAGCTTTGTCACTTTGTTAGTAGCATGCTGATATCATGAATCCAGGGGCTAAAACTAACAGGACATGACTGGAATTTCACAGGAAATTCTTGATAGCTTACGGAACTTCCTCAAACAGAGAACTTTGCTAAGTGCACTAAAAGCAAGCAATCATTTATCAAATATTGATCACATTTTAAGCTTAACTAATGCCAGTAATTCCTAGTAAAGAATTCTTAAAAAAACTCACTTCCTAGTAAAGAATTCTTAAAAAAAACTCACGCAAACAGTGCTCAATACAGAGTTGATCATGAGCTCTATAGTAATCATAAACAAGATGTGTTAATCAAACATTTTACAGCAACATACCTTAATAAATATAAACTAGTCTTATCTTTAAATAAATGAAGGTATTTACTCCTTATGTAGGTTGAAAGTTCCAAATATTATCTAGTTTTTGTAACAGGAATAGATTCACTGTCAACACAGACTCAATCTTACTATGACGACAATCTTACTAGATATTCTTCAGTTATCTAGGGTTGAAATAACTCACAACTGCAATAAGATGCCTATTAACCTTTGAAACTGTATTTCACAATATGCAGGACTGGGATCACGTGTGAAGGTGGATGTCTTTGCCGTCATTATTTGGAACTTGACCAATAATTGACAAGTATCATTAAACTGACCAAGATACAAAAACCACACAACATTACGCAATCTGGATGGTATGTTATCATGCCACTGCAATAGAAATCCATCCTACCCAGTATATATCATGCCATATATTGTTTTGGATTCATTATCTAGTACATGCTAGCATAATACTTATGAAAGCCAGGGTTGTAATGGCTTTGTTTTAGTGTGACAGAAGTGTGTTTAGAAATGCCAGACATTGCATAATCCTTCAATCACCCTTTATATCAATAACTGGGTTATCTGACAAGATAAGAAAAGCAAGTACTTATGATCTCCGCACTGCAGGTCAAGGTTATATTCACAAAGCAAACACATTGCAAATTACTCTGATCTTGCCTAAAAGGATATTGTATATAGACCTCAATTTGTGTCAACAGTATAGTAGTCCTGTACACACTGAACATTAACAAACCTAGATTTTAAATATAGATGTCAATGTTTAGTCAGAATTTGTAAGCATCACAACCTATCCTTATCAAATTGTAAATATACCCATGTTTAGACTAGATCTAGAGATGCATCAACAAGTTGCAATATCCTTCAGGATATACATTATCAATGTTTTATCTGTATAAATCAGCAGAGGATGAGAGATGATGGCATATGTGCTGTAAATGATACATAGACAGACCCAATGTTGACAGCTCTATATAAGTATTCCTGATAGGTAAAGTTACCTGGATGTTGGTTAGGTTAAGAATACACAAAGATAAACAGCAGATGACAGGATTCTAAGAATTGGATGCTATATTCAAGGGCCGCAGAGATGGGGGAGCTGGGGGGTTGAAGCCCCCCAACTTTTTACAAGAATGACATACATGCTCTACTATCAAGGGATAAGGATTTAGTAAGCTAGCCTCCCCCCCCCCACACTTTCAGAGCTGCTCCATGGTCCCTGACATTGTAAATATATTTCAATGTCATAGAAATAACGTCCAGTGATAAAAATAAATTATTGACATATTTGACAGAATTTTTTGAAACAAGGTTGACAAATTAATAAAACATAAAAAAACATGATCTGAATAGCCAACTTGATAATTTGATTGAGTGATCACACACAATCTATATCAAGGCTCCAGGGAAACAAAAGAATAATTACAATAATTTCATTGCTTCCCCAGAGCCTCATTTCAGTTCTTATTGTGTGTGTGATCACTCCACCAAAATATCTGAAGTGGACTAATGATGCTTTGGGCAAACAACAGTATATAATTTCATTCATTTTTTCAATTTTATTCTTAATTTTCATTTGCCTGAAACTTCAACAATGACTTGAAAGACGCCAATGCTATTGATTAATACCTTTTTTAAAAAGTTATTATAATTAGTAATTAACATTATTCTTCAGAGATCAAAATAATAAACTAATACAAAATACAGCTTGCTTTAGAAAAAAGTATATCTAACAGACTTTTGAATCAAGACAGGCATATTCTTGTCTGACCTCAATATAGTTTTGTTGTTTTTTACTGTTTTTGTTAACAGGTTACTATCCACATTGGCTTGACAAATCCATTAGCTATGAAAACATGTCATCCTTATTAAACAACAAAAGAAACAGTCAACAATTATGTTGTGTACTAAGGACGTTTTGCCAATATAAGCAATTTGAAATGTAGTTGCATGAAACTCTTGTACTTCTCACACATCTTTTATTTATTATGTTGACAAGTAAGGGTAATGGAGCTGGATGTAACTGTCATTTATATCCAATCCAGTTTGCAGGAAATAGTAAAAAAGAAACAGAAAACAAAAGTATCAACAAATAACTGAAAACTAACTGAAGCAATGTCGATATAAGATATTAAGTTTGAATTAAAAATTGAACCTGACTGACAAACCACATGCTGCAACTTTTCTCAAGAACTTACATTCCATTTCTCTTTAAGCATATGTTCAATTTCATTTCAAAATGACAAAGACAAGATCATTGTTCTGTATATTAAGCTATGGTTATTAATTTAGTTCTAAGAAAGATTTCTCCAAAGAATTATTACCTAATTAACCATGCTGTTTATTGAAAACAATATTGACCTAGCTATAGACTCAACAATATGTATAAACAATTTATTAATTGGAAATAATATCACAACTCCTTTTGAGCTTTTTTAATTCTAGAAAAATAATGCTAAAAATCCGTTCCACTGGGATCAATAATAAAATTGTTCCACAATAAAAGTGCTGTGATACAAGACAGAGTTCAGTTCTTCAAGAGCCATTACAATAACTTAAAATCTCCTTGAGGTGCTCCACGCAAAATGAAAGACAACTCAGTTACAAATGCATATTACAGCGTCACTACTGAACCAATCACAGCAGAGAAATGATTAAGCTCTAAGTTTAGCAGCACTGTAGGGGTCTTGCTGTCGGGTCAAAGACCCAAGCAAAAGAATTACCAAACAATAGAAATCTAACCACTCAACAGATCTGAAAATGTCTACAAAAATAAATGATCATATTGCAGAAAGAAAATGGTCAAAGAAAATCTTATTTAAAATAGCGATTTTTTAACAAAGAAAATTTTGAAATGAAAATGTAATAAACACAAGGTGATAATTATACCTTGAAGAATTTTCCAACTAAGAGCATTTAATACCAACTTTCCAATAGATTAGTAATACACATATTGAAATTACTTCAGTGTTAGAGATATAGAACAAAGCAAAAACCTATTATACCATAAAACAATTCTTACACAGCAAATCCTTGAACACAGGTTAAGATTATAAAATGTACAAGATGTGATGGAAGTAATTGAAAAAGACGATACAAAAAAAAATCAAATATTATGAGAATATACATTTTCTAGCATTTTCCAACACTTTCTCCAATCCAAGGAAGCATTAAAGAACTTATTCAGGAAATAGCTATTTAAGTGTATTTACAATCCAGTCACCAAGGTGTCAAAAAAGACTCCCGACGGGGCTGAAAAAAAATTAACACATTTCAACAATGCGTCGGATCGGTTAATTCTGTTTCAGTACATTGAAATCAGCTTAAATAACATATTCTGAAAGTATACAACCACGAATATGCTCCATTAATTAAAACAAAATGCTTAGATGAATAGAAATGATATCAAACGAGTACAAATAAAATATATTAGAGGTCTTGGTGAATTTAGACGGCAGACCAAATTTTTCAAGGTCTTGCCACAATAATAACCTTAAACTTTAATTACAACTTATAAAGTTTTTTCCCCTCATTCAGAGTAAGAACTACTCGGGGAAGCTATTGTGTTCGAAAGCCACAGGACGTAGGCAGCTCGCCGCTCTGTTAGAGCGGCGAGTGTTGATCGGAATAATTTAAAAAGTCTCCATTGATAATATTTTCTTCCGACTGGTTATGGAACTGTCTTTTGAAGAATTAGTCACTCGCTCTGGAAACATAAATCGGACAGCAAATGAATGCCTTCGGTCCTGGAATTAATCTTAATATGAATGAAATAAGACTTGATCAACCCAAGTCCCGATCCAGGATTCGGATAATACGGAATTCTGGCGGTAATGATCGGTTTCCCGGTAACGTGGAGTTGAACTTCCTTTTCGATAAATGCAAATCACTGCTAGAAATCTACACAACAGGTACGACAAAAGCATCACCCGTTCTTTTGTTCTTTCTTAGTCAAGGCGAATTTCGAGGGCCTTAATCAACTAATTTAGCCCAGAAAGGGGACAGAATAACCGAGATCAAGTCTTTTATTGGAGGACTTTACAGTACGACACACGATTGACTAGAAGCCGTCAGAGTGCAGGGGGCGCTCGCGTGCTTCGATTGGTTGAAGTTCACAAGACTTCCCCCGCCGACACGAGATTGAAATTTATTTTAGCTCGCACATTCTCGGTTGCTTTATCGCTTCAGTCTAGTCAGTAAGAGTTTGTTTATTCGCGAGTGGGCGTTGCAAGAGAAACAATGAGAAGTTCTGAATAAGCCGGCCTCCATTTCGTATGCAGCAACTAACTCACTATCGGTAACCGACTGCTTCGCTTGCCTTTGTGCAACCGCTCAAAGATCTCCTTAGCTGTCATAGTTAGACTCCACACTACCCATTCTCAGACACCAACAAACCCATTACAATAGTAGACTATCTTATTCTTATCACAACTTGGATATGGTAATGGCAATTCATTGCAAAATCAGACCCCAAACAATCGGCTATGGTAATATATTCATCGCGAGACCAACGGAAACGTGGATGAAGCCGTACGTCTAGAGTCTTGCTGCTAAGCTTCGAAGCATCGCAAGAAACTTTAGAAGCAAAGGGTTGTTCGCTGAGCAGCCATGGCAAATGCATGCTAGCCACTTGCATGGCTTTACAGCGCAAGATAAAATTTTTGCAACATTATTTCAGACAACCCTGTGCTACCACAGCTGGTTTCGGCCGTCTGACTTTGTAATGAAATAAACATACTTCCTCGAAAGCTCGGATCTCGTGTTATAGATCGATAAATTTTTTGCCCTGCAATGCTAGAACAAAAGTTAGAAACGATCGCTTACCTTTGCTGGAGCTCTCTTGGGAACGGCAACTTTAGGATCAATCTGCATGTACATTCAAGAAAGTAAAAATGCTATTAGCGGTAGTACGAGGTCACACAAACTCCGATGATATCGACAAACGCTCGCTGAAGCCATCGTTTCTTTGATTACCATACACAATAAAAACACAAACCAAAGCTTCTTTCGATTTGGCAGCACTTTTAAGAGCTGATGGAAGAATAATCCCGACTTCCTTTGCTGTGAGAGTTGATAATAAAAATCCTTGTGGAGACGAGCGTGATGCGAGCGAATCAGACAAGCTCCAGACGGTCCTTTGAATTCTCATGAAAGCGGCCGTTTCTCTTGTACAAAACACATACGAGTAAAGACTTCTAACCTTCTTGCCATCTAACTCGTGAGGACAGCTATTGAGGACCACATCCACACAATTCGGCTCAACAAAAGTCACAAACCCAAACCCCCTACAAGAGAAACACAAAAACAGAGACTTGAAAATTCGTTGTTTTGCACATTGCATTTTTTTCAGACGTACCATGTATGGCAGAAGCGATTTCACAGACTCTTGGCCAGCAAGGCGTAGAATTATTGACCATACCTTGATCGTTTCGACACCGGATCCCTCATTACAACACACTCTTTTAATTCCCCAAACTTGGCGAAATAGTTTCTCAGCCCCTCTGGAATCAAGGACAAAAACAAAACCGTTACTAGACGGCCGAATTGTTAGGAAATACAGTGGTAGGTCCACAGGAAAGTACAAATCCTAGTGATCAAATACAAGTACAGGTTTTGGAGAGAAACCATGGCGCTAAAGTGAAAGTGTACAAGATAATAAGTCGTGAGAAGTCAAACCTGCTGTGGTTTGCCAGCTAAGTCCTCCAATGAACATCTTCCTAAAAAATAAATGGGCATAGAGACATTAAAGACCTGGTTCCCATGAGAGAACGGTGGGTTTTGTTTGGCCGGAGCCTCGAGGTGGACGTTGGAACAAAATCATAGTTACGGCTGCGTCGAGTTAGGCTTCGGATGTGTCAGTGGTTAGTGTGAGCTCGATACATACCCAGGATCGTTCGAACCATCGGTCTTGGAGCTTGCGGAGGAGTTCTCCTCCATTTTGTCCTACAACTACAACTACACAAGCGATAGGCCAACGAATCCCGACACGTGGATATGATATTCGGATTGGTCCGTGTGTTCGTGTTGGGTGGTAATTTGGCGCCATTTGAAAAGGCTCCTAAGCTGTTGATTGATGTGTTCGAGTCAAGACGCTGATTGGTCGTTTTTTTTACTTCTCGACGGTAACATTAGCCATCAGTCACCTGACCGACTTTTCAATGCTACCCGCCTACTCTTTTGTTTATGACCACGCCTGAGCTTCCTCCTCTCGTCTGATTGGCTGGTGGGGTTTTGGATGCACTTGAATGGTTGTCGCTCAAGAGAGCGTGACGGATTTACGCGTCCCATTTGAGTTGCAAATCTGTGACCGAAGACACAAGGCAAAATAAAAATCAAATCAAAACTGAAAAGAGGGGAAAATGTGGGAAATTTTTAAAACAACAATTAATAATTATCTTCGATTTACCAAATGTAAAGAAAATCAAAAGATATATTTTAATATTTTAATTTAAAAATTAAAAACTCGAGAGTTCAAACGATATTGAATTCTGAATTTCTTTAGGTAAGTCAAATCGTGTATTTGCTCAACCACTTGAGGTCAGACAATGTCACAGTTTAAAGTGAAAAGGTTTGGGAGGAACTCAGTGAAGTAGTAGTTTTATCTTGATCGTAACTTTGAAATCTAATTACCAGAAACACATTTTTTTTTCTAAAAAAACACCTCTTCAGAAATCATAGTCAAGATGAATGGCTAAACTTAGAATTACAGGTTCCAGAATAGAACAAAAACAATGTTATATTTGGAAAACAAAATTACCTATTCAAGTAACGTGGCGAAGAATAGGTCAACCAGAAAAATCAAAAAGATCAACCAGTGGTGCTTTGATTTTACAGGTGATATCAAAGACTATGTTGGTATTAATACACCTGTGAAGAAACGTTAAAAGTGGGCCGAGATATACTGTACCAGACAATGATATTTTGAATTCTACTACTAAATATTTGTTTTTACTATTTAAGTTATATTTTACTGAGGTGAAGGTGTGCTAAGAAATCGAAGAATCTTGTTTTATTTTACTTAAGTTCTCACTAATTGAAAAAAAATAACAAATCGGTGTTTACATTTGGTGGGTTAAAATCTCGTAGTTTAATTCTGTATATTGCCTGAGAAAAAATATTGAAGGAATTCACATGCATAAGAGAGACCTTCATAAGCGGTTACTGACAAAAACAGGTATTTAACTCATGGGATATCAAAATCGATTGTGAAGAGTTTCCCATGGTTTCCCATTTTTTCATGCGTCCCGCGCTATCGTTTCACGAAAGTTGTGAGCCAGATTGCGACTGCTCATAATAAACTTCTGCTTTAGTATTGTGTTTTTGTGTGTTGGGTGGCAAAATTTAAAAAGTACGAGAAACAGTACTACATGAACAACATTTAGTGCATTCACGTGACTTTTGACAAGTGGGTTTCGAAGTTCAAGGCACACTTCGGAAGTCACAACGAACTTCGAACTTACTTCCCGCGGCAAGTTCGGGAATTCGTTAAAATCACTACTTTAAGGTTTTTACTGACTGAGCTGCTTCACATATTAGGGTAGTGCTTTACCTAAGAATGGCTTCAAGGAGAAAAACAAGTACTAGTACAATTTGCAAAAAAGACTGAATATCTAACGAATTACAAAATTTACACGGAAAGTAGGTTCGAAGTTTGCCAACGAAGTTCGTTGTGAACTTCCAAGTACGACTTTAATTTCGGAACTTCCGAACAAACTTCGGAACTCGCTTCTTAAACGTTTGTGAAAGCACTGTATCATGTAGGTAGGAATAGAACGTGCGTAGGAAAATTTTTTTGGGCATTTTCTGTCCACTTACGACTTTTAAAAAATTTCTAGATTTCTAAAGTTCATAACAATGGGCGTGGTATGCGTATTGTCCTTAACTTGTACCGCTGCGAGTCCTATTTTCTACTTTCTTTTTGAGAAGACATAATTGCTCCAAAATGCATTCCTGATTCCCTGTGAAGTTTTGACCCTCTCCTCTCTCTCTACTTCGAAAACTCTCTCCTGGTTCACGACTACGACGCGACGATTACTGTTCAAAGAAAAAGTGATCACGTGATTTTAAGTTACTGGCTTCATAAGATGGTAATGCAATAATCGTCTTTATTATATACCAAGTGTCAAAGTTCAATTTTCCTCAATTTCTATTGGTCGAGAGTGTATCACGTGAACGTGAAGA